>CAUYQG010045829.1:75-35783 GCA_963574415.1 Tarsius wallacei
ACAGAGTACCATATGTTTTCATTCATAAGCGGACCTTGAACAATTATTATAATACTATAAGAAAGGGATTGGCAGTAGTGGGATACTGCCAAGGGTGTAGAGGGGGCACATACCATTAATAAGGGTACCTGATCTCAATCCAGGCAAAGTGGGGACCAAAGGGAGGCCCAAACTTTACCTGTATGTCCATTTGTATACCTAATCCTGAATTGTACCCCACATCTTTAAAATAAAAAATATATAATTAAAAAAGAAAGAAAGAAAATTCAGTCACCTGAAACCCCTCCTTCACCATCTTCAGTCAGTTGAACACCTTTTGCAAGGGGAGGAAAACTTTATCCAGTGTTTTTATAACAACAACCACTATTACTGCTATTAATAATAATGGTAATAATTACAGTAATTATAAATAGCAATGACAATTATTTTATGTATTTATACCTTTATTAATGTTTATGAAATGTCTATAACCTACATTTTTGTTTATATTACAAAATTTATATTGTAACATATTTATTATATATCTATAGTACTTATATAACTATATGTATATTAATATTTATAAATAAAAATATTTATTACTACTATAAACCTCAGGACTCGAGGGAAGGGGTGAGGGATAAATAATTACCCATTGGGTACGATGCACACTATTCTGGTGATGACGGGTGTCCTGCAAGCCCAGACTTCACCACAATACAATTCATCCAGGCAACCCAAGATCATCTGTACCCATAAAGCCATTCAAGTATTTTTTAAATTTTAAAATAAAATACAATAAACCTCAGGACTCTCTACCGCACCTGACACTTCATCCTGCACCCCGCACCCAGAACCTGAGGAATGTGTCTCACTTTTAACCCACTGATTGTTCTTTTACATCAATCTCTACCCACTCCCACCCACTCCCACTCTCATCTTGTTAGGATCGGTCTGGCCATCTGGTCGACCTTCCTGGACTACATGAATGTGGCCGCCAGGTGGCTCCCGACAACCGGTGGAAAGTCAGCGACCGGTTTCTCGGCCCCGGGCGGACAGGGTTTCTTTGGAAGGTGATGAAAATGTTCTGGAATTAGATGGTGATGACTCGATCTTGGAGCGCCCGGGCCAGAATGGGTGCGAAGGGCGCGACCGTGGCAGCCCAGGGGGCCTTAGACATTTTTTTCCCTGGAGGGCTCTGGGCCAGGGGCTTCTGCGGGTGGAGACAGACCAAACAAATTCCGAGCGAATTTAGACACTTCGCAGCACCGCCCCCTCCGTATTCAGTCCGTCGGACCCTTTCGTGGACAGAGAAACTCTATACTGGCGTATTTATTACTGCTGCCGCTACAACAAATGATAACGGTGATGGTTACAGTAATGATGACAACGACAATAATGACTCACATTTTTATTTACTTTTCATAGATACGTTATTTATAACTTTCTATGATATATATTTGAAGTTATAGAAATCTGTATTATGCTTTATACATATTTATAATAACTTATTTTTGCCATAAACCTCAGGCCTCACTCGAGGAATGACTGTTGGACTTACCACCCATCTGCCAGGCGGGACCCCAGGATCCACATCTGGTTGACCCCTGAGGCCACGTCCAAGTAAGTTCTGGCCTAAGGCAAGAACGGGACAACTGGTCGACCCAGCGTCTAGTGGCTGTAGAATAGCTGGTTGTCCTGGATGGATCGATCCTATCTGACAGGGACCACTGGTCTCAGGCAGGCCAGGGCCTTCCATGTGAGTCCCTAATGGGTTGGTGACCACAGAAGCGTGGCCAAGCCCGGCAGACTGCTGGTTGGCCCTGACCATGGGGTGAGGAGAGTGAGGGCAGGGGCTGTACCCCAAACACCCATCTCTTCTGTCCCCACAGCTCCCCAACTTCCTCCCAGCCCAGGGTGTGTCCTGGCAGGGTGGCGAGGAAGTGGGTGTTGGAAGGGTGCTCCCCACCCTCGATGTCCCTAGCACAGCTCTGGGTCCTCCAAGGTGGAATTGATGCTTGGAGCCCCCACATGGGTGGACAAACCCTTGTGGCCAGGGCCCTCAATGGACTGAAGCGAGGGGGTTGTTCCTTTGCTTATGAAACCTAGAGGCAGGTCCTGAATGAATGAGTTAGCTTCAGTTTCCCCATGAACACGCAGTTGGTGATGGGTGATGTGTAGGCACCCCCTTCTGGCAGCACCCTGTTTCCCAGGAGGGACTCTCCACACCCAGATGAACAGGGAAGAGCACCGTGCATGCAGGGTGCACCCCACAGTCAAAGGAGGGGGGTGTCTGGGACTAGTTATCCAAGGTCACCCAAGGTCCTGCAGCACTGTTCTACCTTCTGCCTGTCTCAAGTCCCGCAAATGGCTTTGCCCCACTGGCTGCTCAGACAAGCACATACACCCAAAACTCAAAAGCATGAACTACAGTTCCTTCACTGAACAGGATTACCATGGCAACAACCCATCATCTGTAGGTGTCTAAATGTCTCACTAAGGACTACACAGCTCCAGTGTTCCTTCCTACAGGAACTGGAAGCAAGAGCTATCTCCCCAAATGTTTGCATTTCCAAGAGACAGCTCTCAGGTCCTTGAGGAACCAGTTCTGGGTGGTAGCTTTACATCTCAAAGGGTAGAGAAAGAATTTAGAATCGCAAGTTTTGTCTTTTTTTTTTTTTTTTGAGTTGGAGTCTCACTCCTTCGCCCAGGCTGGAGTGCAGTGGCACGCTCACGGCCACCCCAGCGTGGACCTGCTGAGCTCCAGTGATGCTTCCACCTCAGCCTTCCAAGTAGCCGGAACTACAGGCACGTGCTAGCACACCCATCTTATTTTCTGATTTATTGTAGAGATGAGGTCTTGCCAAGTTGCTCGGGCTGGTCTCGAACCTGCGGGTTCAGGCAATCCACTCGCCCCGGCCTCCCAAAGTGCTGGGATTACAGGCTGAGCCACTGAGCCCAGCCAGAGCCCAGCTAACTGCTCTAAGAGAGGGGGCTAGGAGGCCCATCTGTCTATCACCTGATTTAGCTGGAACACACTAAACTCTAGTAGCAAAGAGCTTTCTCGGGGAGGCATTTTAAGGGGCCTGGGGTTATGGCCTTAAGCTACCAAAACGCTAGAGTTTAGTCAAGCCTCAGAGTGCAGAGGTTTGAATGGAGTCACTGTGTGCCCGGAGGTCTACAGACTCAGTCTGAGTTTCCATTTCATTCTGAAGCCCTTCTCCTGCAATTTCTAAACACAGAGTGGCACCACTGAATTTTTACAAAGATGACTGGTCCTTTTCTATCTGATGCCTGCATTCTGGGCTATTATAAAGTCTTGTGACGTGCCCTACGTTCCAAACACTGACCTGAGGAAGGTGTTATAAAACCAAAAGGTTAAGAATGCTTAACTTGGAAGCTGTTAGGGGACAACACACACCATGATAAAAGCAGGAGAGTTTATAGATTGTAATAAACTCATATTACACTGAAGAACTCTTCAAGACAAGCCACTTGAGATATTTTTGAGATCAGATGTCTTTTAAACTACCATATTGATTTCAATACATCTATAAAAACAACCCTATGTAGAAAAAATTTCTGAGATTTCTTTATGCAAAGTAACCGAACAACTTCTTAGGGTTTTTATTTTGTTGTTGTTGCTGTTTTTCAAGCAGGGTCTTACTCTGTCACCCAGGTTGGAGTGCAGTGGCACAATCATCACTCACCACTACCTTGACTTCCTGGGTACAGATGATCCCTCCCCCTCAGAGGGAGTGAATGGGACTACAGGTGCGAGCCACCGTGCCTGATTCATTTTTTGATTTTTCTTTTTTTTTTGTACAGGCAAGCGCTTGCTATGTTGCCCAGGCTGGTCTCGAACTCCCAGGCTCAGGCAATCCTCCCACCTCAGCCTCCCAAAGTGCTGGGATGACAGGCATGAGCCACCGTGCCTGGCCTAGGTTTTCATTCTTAAACATCCCCTAGAAACAAATGTTTTTTGAAGTTTGCCTGATATGTTATTTCAAGAACAGCAAAAGAAAAAAATAGTAAACCTGATGGCTGGCCAGCACTAACCATGTGCGAGGCCCTCTCGTCAGCATTTCACATGGAATAACATGTAATCCTGACAACAACCTGTGAGGGAAGGGACATTATCTCCACTTTTCATCCAAGGCGCTTGAGAAACACAGAAGTTAAGTTGCCCATGGTCACACGTCAAGTAAAGGGCAGGGCAGGGCAGAGCTGGCGTTCAAAGCCCCACCAGGCCATCTAGCTCCAAAGCCCCTGAGCAGAAGCCAGTGGGCTGCCCTGACACAGCAGCGGGGCTTTCCTATAGCCCAACAGAGAGGAGGCTCCTGTCCCACCTTGCCTCACCTTTTTAGCCCCAAGCACAACTCCTTCAGGAGACTGCCAGCAGGGAGAGGACAGGCTCAAGTTCATTTTTAAATAAAGGTTTTTGGTATTAAAACTTCCCAAATTAGGCTGGGTGCAGTGGTTCAAGCCTGTAATCCCAGCACTTTGGGAAGTCAAGGCGAGGGGACTGCCTGAGTCCAGGGGTTCGAGACCAGCCTGGGCTACTTGGTAAGACCTCATCTCTGCAATAAAAAAAAAAAAATTAGCCGGGTATGGTGGCATGCACCTGTAGTTCCAGCTACTTGGAAGGCTGAGGGGGAAGATCGCCTGAACCCAGCAGCTCAAGGCTGTGATGGCAGTGAACGTGCAACTGCACTCCAGCCTGGGCAACAGAGTGAGATTCCAACTCAAAAAACACCCAAAAACTTCCCAAATTAAAAGGTCTAATATTATGTTAACATGTAATACTTACCAAAGCCTAACTATGGAAGAGAAAATCTTGAAATCATGGAAGCCATGTCTTTTTAAATACCTGCAATAACAAAACTCATTACTCAATTCTGTTATGCTGGATTTTTCCCTTAGAAGAAAAATGCACCCTTGCTCAAAATTAAAGAATTTAAGAAGAAAATTTAAGAATGAAAATAATTTTCTAAAAACTTCCATTTTAAGATGATTTTTATTTACAAAACCGATTTGAGTCTTCTGTTTTACAAAAATTACCAAAAAATGATGCTCAAAAATAAAAATAGCTTCTCGGACTCTTGGGAACTACTGTTAAGCCACCAAGGGGTTAGAATGCAGATGCTTTTTCTTCTTTGTGAGAGTTGTGACAGCAACAGTTGGCACTGCTGTGCGTCTTCCCCCAAATTAGGCAGCTGCAAGCTGTCTCTGGCAGAAAGGTCTCAGGTCAGGTGAGAGTCTGGAGGAGCAAGATCTTCTCGTTAATGCAGAATCTGTGCAGCACCACCATCAAGTTCTCACCACAACGGGAGACCTGGCGCTCCATGGCCAGGCGGAAGTCCTCCTTCACGCCCTTGGTGATGCCCCGAGTGACTGTGTGGTGCCTGAGGTCAGCGACAGGGAAACAGACAAGACCGGGCGTTAGAACCAGCGTTTTCACTGATCACTGCTACATGGGTAAGGAGTAAAGCCTGCCTCCTATATCTAAGTATAAATAAGCACAATGATTTTAAAACAAATTGCTGCAACCAAACGGATATTCCAGCCCATTCCTTCTCGGAAAGACTTAAAACTAGAGACACATCCTTCCCACGCTATGAAAGGTTGTTTCACACATCTACATGTTCAGCAAAATGCCACCCACTTTGCTTCTACCTTCTGGGAGCTCTGGTGTTGGGCATCCCTACTGCTGAATGGTAACAATTCACTCAGGGCCAAGTGGGCCCAGTCCACACTGGCCACAAAGTGCTCGTGTCCAGCAGGCAGCAGACCCTCTGGAGGCAGCAACAGGGAGGAGGGAAGCCAGAAAGAGCCCGTCACCCAAGTGAGCTCTAGCCGCGGCCCCTGCGGCTGGCACTCCCGGGAAGATTCAGGAAGGGTCATGGCTCCTGCACAGCCACTAGGGTTCCGAGTATGTCTCTCTCCCCAGGACACCAGGACAGGGCAGCTCCTCTAAGGGTGGGGTGCTGAACCCATCCAGACTCTCACCTGTTTGAGAAAATGTAGGGGGAGTTGGGGTCCCGACCCAAGAATCTGGCATGGGTGGGGAGAGAGAGGTGGAATTACCAAAGAACAGAGTCAGGGGCCTGTCAAGTCCTACTGAAGATCACTACTGCCCAGGCACTCAGCGAAGACCTGCACGTATGTGGAAGGGGCAGTGGGGCATAGGCAAAGAGGTCTCTAACTATGCCCCAAAGGTTGTGCTTCAGAAAAAGAAATCACACATGAGATCCCAGAAAACTGAAGACAACAAAATGAAGAAAGGAAAAGGAAAATCATTCCACTCAGTTAAGAGGAAAGGACTTTTAACTATTAGTTCAGAAACTGGGTAGGTTTAAACAATAGAAACCACCTCCACCCCCCACCCTGATGTCTGACTTCCCTCAGACAAAGTAACAAAGATTTGAACTTAGATTTCTAAGTATTGGGCAAAGAAAAATGTTGAAATCAATCTAAAAAGTTTCTGTTTTTTAAAAACTTGTATCAATTATAACGAGTTGTAAAGTTGCAGTCCAATAGAAGAAAAAATTCAGGCTTGGTTAGACAAGTAAAGCTATTACAGAACACTCTAGCATGCCCGTGGATGTTTTAAAGAACTATGTATGAAACAGGGCCGCGGAGAAAATGCTAATCTCTTTGTGAACGTTTTTGGTCAGGTCTGGCTGGGTAACCCAGTAAGAAGGGCACAGTATCAGTGAGGTCAAGACATAAGTCCCCCTGGGAATAGATGCAGACCATTTTATGCTCTTCTGGATCCCAGGATGCAACCCCAAATTGAAGCTGATCTGCTGAACAAGTGAAAGTTACTGGCATTTGCAGACAGTCAGCTAAAGGGTAAACCCTCCCTCTAATACTAATAAATATATAACTAAATGTCACATTCTGCTAATCATTTCCATATAAAAGAGCAGCACCACTCAATTATATTTCGATTAGAGCTTCTATCCCTCTTAAGTTTGGATGAAGAAGAAAATTAGTAAGTTTTTGTGGCTAAAGACTAGCATAAACCAGCTAATAAATGTGGCATTTTAGCCTGTCAAATCTTTTCAGTTCAGAAAGGCACGGTCTGAAAAAACATCGGTGGCAGGAAAAAAACATGCTAGTGCCGCCTATCTGGATCCCAAACAACACTGGTCACTAATAGGAACATCCACAAATAAAAATTTACTTGAAATAAACTTCAGCGTCCTTAAATATTTATGAGTGAAAGCCTTACGTTTTATCAAGAGAATCATAGCTTAGCACCTGATCTAATGTGCATTTAATCTAATACAGTTTTATACAACTTTCATTTTTTTTTCCAGATCCATAATGATTTTTAAATTGAACACAAACACACTGGCAACTTATGGGAAAAAATAAGAAATGTTACAATATTACAACCAGATGGTTTGCCAAGGAATGCGGAACAAATTAAAAAAATAAATAAAGCATGAAAAAGAGCACTGAGGAACAAAGAGCTGAAACCATGGGCAGTAAACATGTTGACACAACAGCACACTATGAGCAGGTGTTTATTCCACTTGGTACCTGTCAGCAGTCTGTATGCTGGGCTGAAGCACAGGTAAGAATTCCTGCTGCAGCAACCCCATGGGAGGGCTAGAAGGCCTTTAAAAAACAGCAAACAGCAGCATTCAAACACCCACACCGACTCACCCTGCACTGCAAAAACAACACTCCAGAAAAAAATACACAAGACTGGAAGCAGACTGTACAGAAACTCGTTAACCTCAACAAGCCCCTGGCCACGGCTGTGCTTTAAGGAGACTGGGGGGAAGCTAGGTGCCCTCACTGCACCCGCTGCCGGTGCGTGTCCAGAGGCATCTTGGTTGCTGGTCCCAGGGCTCAGCCCACTTGAGATTTGGTATAAAAAGCAACCAGTGAGGAAGAGGACGATGGAATGTGGGTCAGCCTTTGGAAAGACACATTTTCAAAGCCAGCCTCCTCACTCTCCCTCGTCTCATGCAGGCGCCAATCCTGGCAATCCCCCTGGTGATGCGTGGTAACCACCTTGGGGGAGACTGCAGCCCCACATGGGAGAAGCCCTTGCAGGAGGTCTGCATGGGCTGGCAGTGTTCTGGATAGAGAAAGGGTGAGTTTGAATTTCAAAAAAGTATTGACAAAAGGTACAGATGGGGAAAAAAAGAGCCTGGGACCCATGGTTTTGCAGAATTCTGTAACAACAAAGATTTAGTATATTAGCTGGTGATTGCCTTATAGAACAATATTATCTACCCTGTTCACAGCATATGTGGGAAATTGTTTTCCTTTTTTTTTTTTTTTTTTTTTTGATGTGGAGTCTTGCTCCGTCTCCCAGGCTGGAATGCAGTGGCAAGCTCACGGCCACCCCAGCATCGACCTGCTGGGCTCTGGGGATCCTTCCGCTTCAGCCTTCCAAGTAGCCGGAACTACAGGTGCAAGCTACCACACCCAACTAATTTTTTGATTTATTGTAGAGACAAGGTCTCTCCAAGTTGCCCGGGCTGGTCTCAAACCCACAGGCTCAGGCAATCCACTTGCCTCGGCCTCCCAAAGTGATGGGCTGAGAGGCTGAGCCACCAAGCCCAGCTGTTTTCCACTTTAATCAAGTCAAATGCAACTACGATACTGCATATATCAGCATAGAGACATTTCACTATTTAAAAATACTTAAGAACAAAAGGTGTATATAACGAATTAAGAGTATATTCCTCCTTTGAGTCAAGCACCAGAGGCCCTTAGCGTTTGTACTGTACCTGCTCGCATCCCAGATGCCACAACTAGGGCGGACTCACAACCTTACCCTGGGGAGGAGTGTACACTGCTCACAACATCTCTGCCACTCATCTGGAGGGACCACCCAAAAGGTCTGCAATGGCTTCAGAGAATTTGTGTGGAACCCAAAGGGAAAAGGAATACAGATGGTTTTATTCAAGATTCTAATCATACCTCAGTTAGTAAGAGCTCTCTGTCTGAGGCAGTTTGCTTCTACTGCCGTGGTTCAGGCAAAAGTAATTAACTTTGAGACTCACAGTGAAGACTGTACAATTTCCTACAAGGTCAGACCACTAGGTAGCAACCCCTATTCCTGCTTCCAACAGATGAAACTGCAAGTTTCCTAAGACGCTTGTCTTCTATAGGAAGTTAGAAGAAATCAAGGGTTATATTGATCAAGCTGGGAGAGCCCAGAACTATCCCTCAAAAGCCTAGAAATATTTTCTGTATACAAACAGTCTTTTGCTCCAAACTACTCTTTAGAGATACCTTCTGGGCACCCAACACTCCCTTGCTCTAATTCCTCCTCCTAGAAATTGTCTTCCATGTACTATGTCACAGTTCAGCTCAGTAAAAACTGGTAAAACAAGAAAAGTTCAGAACAATGAAGTCTGAGGTTCAACTGTTAATTTTTTGACAATCATTCTCTCACACGTCCATAAACAGTTAAGCATTATATAAGTAAAGTGATATTCATCTGTAGGTTTAATCCCACGTACATGGACTTTGGTTCTACAGTCGTCTCTATATTATCATTTGTATGGTGAATGCTGATGGGAATTAACTAAAATGTTTTATTAAAGCTATGCTTGTATATCCATTTTCAAAACCTAGAAAAGAAATCACAGTGAAAAGTGGTTACCTGGACTCCCACATCAAAAAGCAATCCTTATTCCCAAACACTGTTAAGATTATTTTGAACCGTATAGTTATTCTTCCCATAGTTTTGATTCACAATCTTAGGAAAGTGAACAGAGATGGGAAGATGCCGTACAACTTGCTCGAGCAACTAAATGTATAAAGGTCTCGTGCATTTTTAAAAAGAGTATTTGTTCTTTTATTTGAAATGCTTAGGATATTTAATAACATTTACGAGATGGGAGGGAACACTTAACCTTTCTATTCTTGAGAATGGATTCCACAAGACCCTATTCTTGCTAGGACATAAAAAGAAATGTTTGCTATGCACCAATCTGCTGAGGTTATAGAAATCCAGAATAAACAGTTCTTACTTCCCTCCCTCAACATTTCTAAGACTCTACCAAGATAGAACAAGAGGTAGATCTTTGCTTTCAACAACTGAGAACTCATGTATTCCACAACTGAGGGGGAAAAATGTTTTTTGTCTTAGCAATATTTTCTGCTCACTCAGGGTTCAGTCTCTTGCAGTACCTTGAACACTGACTTACAGACACACTGAATATGCAGGAAGCAAAGGAGGAAGTATGAAAATAAAACTACACGTGGCATTTACAGCAGAGAGGATATATCATCCAAACTACAATGAGGATTGAAGGATAGAAGCAAGATTTATGAGCTATTTAAAAATCATAAATGGTCACTCACTTGCCATTTTCATCTGGGCCAACCTGGCATTTCAGTCACATCCCGTGGGTACAGGGGCAGGCCTGAGACCAAGCACCCCCACCCTCAGTTCTTACGGCAGGTGTGCTCTTCTTAGAGGTGCTACACCTGGTTATTTTACTCTGTGCTATATAAGCAATGTGGATTGCATAGGTGGGCTTCAAATGTAGTTTACAAAT
The DNA here is from genome assembly GCA_963574415.1 of Tarsius wallacei. Taxonomy (NCBI): domain Eukaryota; kingdom Metazoa; phylum Chordata; class Mammalia; order Primates; family Tarsiidae; genus Tarsius; species Tarsius wallacei. The sequence continues at coordinate 10,593 of CAUYQG010045829.1, forward strand.
AAAATTTGTAATTTTTCCTTATGAATTTTCCTAATCCAGTACAACTTTAATTTAATCATAGCTATTCTTAATTAAAAGCACTCTGTGTCTAATCAGAAATGTATAGAATCAGTCTGTAAATTTCAGAAAGAAAAAGATAGCATGAATGAGACTTTTGTCTAGAGAAAGTTTCAAAAGTGACAGAAATAACCCTATTTATATAATGTTTTTTCAGAAAAGTAGTTAAGGAAACGCAAGTCTTTCAAAAGGTATCCAAAATCAAATTGAATCTCAAAAACAGAGACCAGGTTTGGAGTCCTTTCTAGTAAGTTTTTGGAAGGCATAGAAATTTACAAATATTTCACACAAGCACACACAAGGTGAACACTCAGCATGGGAGAGCAAAAGATCATATGCTTACTTGATCAGCATTCCTTGATTGGGTAGTAATTCCAGATGAATTTTCCCACCTTCCTGAGTTCTTAAGTAGGCAAATTCCTCCAGCATATCAATATCTGCAGGCCAGATTCAGGTTAACCACATGGAAAAACAAGGTGCCCACTCTCTCAGATGAGGAAACAGGTTCTCAGTAGCTAAGAATCCCACTAACACCTAATGTCATCCCACTAACAACTGCAGAATCCGTATATCAACCCAGGTCTGTCTGATTCCAAAACCTATGATTCTTATACCAACCAAATTGCCTCGTATAGATAACTCTTGGCATAAGGTATGTCAGGCCAAAGAACATTAGGGCAACATGTTTTTCACACAGATAATTAAACAGACTACATGGTCACAAGAGCAAAAATTTTGTTTACGGAATAAGGAATGAAAGAGGCAACAGGAGTGGGGAGGACTGTTTTGGGTTATAGAATATGATATTCATAAAAAACTATTTCTTCACACCTAGGATGCAAGGATTTTTAGATGTTTCAGGGGAGGAAGGTTCTATGAGCCACCCAAATTTCATGCAAAATATTCATGTCCATTATATGTGGATCTTTCTGGTGAAAAATTATTTAACTTCCATCAGATTTTCAAAAGATATCTGTCCGAAGGCACTTGGACAAGGATATTATATTCCTTGCAACTCAGAAATAATGTATTGAGATAAGCAATGAAGTACAAACACCCAAGCTGGTACTTGACCTTCAGTCCAAAGAAGGCCTTTCCCTAATAAACAGTGTGAAATAAAGCATTACCTGACATTGAAATCAGCTACTGTGCTAGGCAGCATGATTGGTGGGTACTTATTAGTAGCTAGGACATCTACGGCACGGTGCCCTGAGAACAGATCACAGGGAACAGCCCAGGGGAGGACATAAGAGGCACTCTTTTGATAGATGGAGGCCAAGGAACTATATCCTATCCCACGGCTAAACCAGCCACTCTGGGCCTATCAGGCACCTGCAAGCTATTACTGCAGGCATCTTGGGTAACTTCTTAGAAGGCAGCTAGAGATGGAAAATAGAATAGGATGTGATATTCCTGATTCCTTGAATTATATCTGTGAAGCCTTTTATGCCTTTCAGAAGACCAACTGCCACAGCCCATGTTAATGACCATTCCGTCTATTTTTCCCCAAAACAGTAGAAACCATTATTTCTACCCAGAATGGTTCGTTCATTTTTGTATCATATATTCATTCTTAAAAAAAAAAAAATCAGAATCTGTCATGCTTAAACAAGAAAAAAGGATACTTGTAACATAATTGAAAAAATTCTCATATTGGAAATTTCCTTGTTGGCAAATCTTATTGACAGCTTTCAAGAAAAGATTCTCCCCCCGTGGCCACTCTTGCTGAAGCAATACAATCACATGACCCAAAGCCATGTCGTCTCTGTTGTCGGTGAAAGCTCTAAGCTGCAAGACAAGGATGTATGCGAGACACAGGAGGAAAAGAAAATCACAGGGTCATCTACAATATACCGAATATCGCTTTCTACAATAATGGTAACATGCAACTATGTGGTAACGATCATTAGAGTAAGGAACAAAGGTGAAAACAAAAGTGCTGGTAACCATCACAGCTGCCTTCTAGGGAGGGTGGATCCTAACCTAAGGCTCAGGCTCGCCCTGTGCTGTGGACAGGTTGCTGGCAGTATGTTTTAGGTGGGAGTTGGACGGGCACAAGGTGGGCCTGAAGCCTTCGATTTGGGAATCAGGATTAGAGGAAGTTGAGTTATCCTGTATAACAGAGAAAAGAAGCTGGGGATTTAGTTGAAGGAGACAGTCAGGGGTTGAAGGGGGGTAAGAGGCCATCTAGGAGAGGAGAGCTTAAGGAGAAAATGGGACTGGGGAGAAAGAAAGAAGTGTGAATAGAGAAATGGTCAAAGGACTTTTTGTTTTAGATGAGCAGCTATGCATAAAATCATACTTTAAATTGTTCCTTTTGTTCCAAGTGATTCAGATGATGCGGCAAGCTTGGGAAGGACCACACTAAAGTGGAGACCCAGTGTTGTTACTCTCTTGTGCATAAACCTTCTGGAAACACTTAACGCCTCTCTGCACTAAGGCTCTGCTCTACCTGCAGCCAAGCGCCTTGGTGTTCCCTCAAGAATCCTTGAACTTTTCCAACGTGATTGGGCCTTTACTGGTGTAGATCCTAATGCTTAAAGTGCTTCCCCCACTGTATCCTTATGATTACAGACTCATCATCCCTCTATGAACAAAACAGCATTTGTATTTCCTTCTTCTGCAGCTCACATTCTGACATGTATATTAATTCAGACTTTCTGAACACTACAATAGGCAAGGTTATTTGCATATCTGTCCCACTATTATATTTAAACTACTCAAGGACTGGGAGAACTTTCCACTCATCTTTGCCTAGTGCAGTTAATATTTAATAAATATGTGTTCATTTCTAGCCCATATGCTTCTCTGACTATACCAACGTGCCCTTTAAATGTACTAAACTAACAATTGTCCTTAAGTCCTTTTAGATCATCAGAACAATCTTTTACATTAAATTTGTTTCAGGCTCACCAACTTTAAGCTTACCTTAAAGCAGGCTAACATTAAGTGTAGGCAGTATGGCATGATTGCCTTGCTGGTACAAGGCAGGAGCTTCAGATCCGAACCTAAAATGTTATGTTAATGCATGTTATTATCAAAGCAAATAGCTTTGAAAAGTAAATGTTTAAGATGCTTTCTTTAGAAAAAAAAAGATAAGCAACAGTCACATGATTTCAATCCCAATTAAGACACAATTGTTCTTTGTGATACTGGTTTTCGATGGCTTCTAGCTTTCATTTATCAATCTTCTTTCCTAAACATGCTTAAATACGTTTCATTATAAAACATTTCAAACATACAGAAAATATATAGGAAGAATATTACAAACACTAGTGTGCTCACCACTTAGCTTCATAAAATGCTAATGTTTTAATTTTTAAAATTTTTAAAAAAAGGATCACAAAGTCAGGTGAAGCTTCCTGTGACCACTTCTCTGATCCCACTGTCTTCCTCCCTCCCCAAAATGAGCTGTGGTTCTGAATGTGGCGGTTGTCACTCCCACGCATACTGCATACTTTCACCACCTAAGTCTGTATATGTAAACAACCCAGGAGAGTGTTTGGCATGCTCTCAGTCTACTAAATAAATGGTATCACATTGCACGTATCCTTCTGTAAACGCTTTTTCTACTCAACCTCATGTGGTTCAGATTTATTGAACTAATACACATAGCTCTATTTAAATCATTTTCGGTATTACATAGCATTCTGTTGCTTACAAATACCACAAATGACTTATCCATTCTCTTTAGGATGGATAATGGCATTTTCAATTTTTCACTATTACACACAGTGCTGAAATGAACAATCATATATATGTGTGTATATATATATATGTATATGTATGTGTGTGTGAGTGCATAAGATATATGTATGCATATATATGTACCCTTGTGCACTTATAGAAAAAACTTTAAGTAACTTTTTTCAAAGCAAGATTTCAAACTTTTCTTTCGTGGTCTGTGCTTTTTATAGCCTAAATCCCTCTCTATCCAGAGGCAAGATGTAGCAAGAAATAAATATTTTTTTTACATGGGGATCCTGTGTAAATATACTTACACAGTATTATATATCTAAAACAAAAGGCTCATGAAATAGTATCAGCTCTTTCTGCCTGACATATAATCATTTTTTTAAAAATTATTATATTCTATCTTATTAAAAAATAAAATTTCTGGCTGAAACTCAGGACCCAATAGATGAAAGCTCACAGTCGGAAAAACACTACCTAAACTCCTAACCAGGAGATGAGGTATATAATTAGGTAACAGTATGTTCAATTTGGTAATGCTAAATTTGTTTCCACCCTGGTTGTATGAACTTACACACCTTCCAGAAGCATGTGGGCAATGTGTTTCTTCACATCCTCTAATTTTTGCATTCTGGTATGTGTGAAATGGTAGCTTATTGTAATCTGAATTTCCTATATTACTAATAGGTTGAGATTTTTAAAATATATACTCAAAAGTCATGCTAAGAGAAGAGAATATTTTCAAACAGTTTTTGGTCATCTAGATTTCTGCTTCTGTGAATCTGTTGTTCACAGCCTCTGCCTGTTTTTCTAGAAGGGACTGGTTGGTTGTTTCTTACTGATCTGAAGGAAGGAATGCCTTCAAAATTCTGGATACTAAGTTTCTTTTGGCTTTTGTGCTGGGCAACCATAATAACATTGAATCGTATGATGAATTAGTGTGATCTATCCATTTTCAAAGATCTTTAATTTCTCTCAGAAATCTTTTGTAATATTCAATGTGGAAGCTTTGCAAATCTTCATTAAATTTACCCTAAAGTATTTTATTTTATTTTTTGATGTTACTATTAACAGTACCTAAAAAATTTCATTTTCCAGTTGCTTACTGCTAGCATATACAAACTGAATTGGTCTTTGTACACTAAAATGTCTTGGAAACTTGTTGTACAGCTTTCTGGAGAGTCCCTAGAGTTTTCTACACAGTCAAATATGTAACTGAGTAAAAGTAGTCCTATCTGTGAATAGTCTTTTAAATGTTTATGCCTGTATTCACTTTACATGCCTACTATGCTGGCTAGAATCTCCAGTATGTTGAACACAAGTGGTGAGAGCACGATATTGAAGAAGTTTCCTTCTATATCTAGTTTGCTAACTTTTAAAAATCATGAACAGGTACTGAATTCTGTCTGCATCTACTAAGACAATCATGATTTTTCTCTTTTATTTTTTTGAATTGAAGTCTTACTGTATCACATAGGCTGAAATACAATGGCATGCTCAAGCTACTGCAGTCCCGACAGCTGGGCTCAGGCAATCCTTCTGCCTCAGCCTTCCAAGGTGCTGGAACTATAGGTGCATGCCACCATGCATGGCTAATTTTTTAATTTATTGTAGGGATAAGGTCTCACCAAGTGGCCCAGGCTGGTCTCAAAACCCTAGGTTCAGGCAATCCTCTCACCTCTACCTCCCAAAGTGCTGGGATTACAGGCATGAGCCACAGCACCTGACATGATTTTTCTTCTTTAGCCTAATGGAGTGAATTACACTGATTTTCATATGTTTAAACACTTTTGTATTCCTGGTATACTTGGTTATAATGCATTATCCTTCTATATTATATTTGATTTGCTAATATTTTGTTAAGGACTTGGCATCTATGTTCATAATGGATACTGGCCTTTAAAGTTCTTTTATTATAATGTTCTTGTTTGGTTTTGCTATCGGGATTATGTTGGCCTTAAAAATTGAATTGGGAATCTTCCTCTATTTTCTGAAAACGTTTGTGTAGAACTGTGCTATAGCTTCCTAAATTCTTTATAGCATTCACCAGTGAAGCTAATTAGATGTAGAGTTTTTCACGGAAGATTTTGATAAACTTAATTTCTTTGGTAGCTAAAGGAACATTCAGAGTTTTGTGTTGATTTTAGTAAGTTGTGTTTTTTAAGGAACTTCTTCATTTCAACTAAGTTGTTGAATTTATTGGCATAAAGTTATTCATAACTTGTTCTTATTTTCCTTTTGATTTCAGTAGGATCTGTAATAACAATCCCTTTTCATTTCTGATATTGGTAATCTGTGTTCACCTTCTTCCTGTTCAATCTCCTTATGGGTTTATCAATTTTATAATTTTTTTTTTCAGAAAAACAATGTCTGGCTTTATTAATAGACTCTATTTTGTTTTCTATTTCATTGACTTCTGCTCCAAATTCCCGATTTCTACTTTCTTCAGGTTTAATTTATATATCTTATTTAACTTTTAATATAGAAATTTTGATCAGCTATAAATTTAGTTTTTCAAGCAATATGAAACTTGAGGTGAAGTTCAGAATAGTCCAAGAGGGATATGCTAAGAGAAATTTCCTAAATAATCATCAACAAGTTTTCCTAGAATTGGTAAAGATAGGAAAGAATTAACTGATATTGTTCAAAGAGATAACAACTCAGGAAGTAAGAGAATGCTTTGGAAGAAAGACATATTTATAGCTATTTATGAAATCAGAGTCAAGAAAAACTTGGAAAGGGATGAATTTTGGGTGCAGATCACTGTAGTATTATCTCATATGGAACTGTAAAACACTTTTCCAACCTTGGGTCTTAGAGTTATTTTTCTGTTTTCTTAATTATTTTTTTTTTCAGAGATGGGTTCTTGCTATGTCACCCAGACTGCTCTTGAATTCCTGGCCTCCCACCTCAGCCTCCTAAGTAGCTGGGCTTATAGGAGCAAGATACTGTTCCTGACTTCCTAAAACTATTTATATAAAATAATAATAAAATATATCACTGTACCTTTTCGAAATTTAGGCTTTATTTTGGAGGGTTCCTCCTGTGGTTTGCCTCCATCTTGAATTGGGAGTACCATGTAGCACATCAAGTCGAGGACTTTTTCACAGGTCATCTAAAGAAGAAAAGACCCAAAGGAATGAACTTGAAGCTTTTTGAGCTGAAACCAAATAAACATAATGCCAAAATATCTGCAGCACTCAATCAAGCAGCATGTACACATGAAAGTCTATAGCTGTATCACAACTGTACTCTATTCATGTGATCATTACTGTTTGCTACCAGTGAATATAGAAACATCACGGGGCAGGGCTCGGTAGCTCAGCCTGTCATCCCAGCACTTTGGGAGGCCGAGGCAAGTGGATTGCCTGAGCCTGTGGGTTCAAGACCAGCCCTGGCAACTTGGCAAGACCTGGTCTCTACAATAAATTTTAAAAAATTAGCCAGGCATGGTAGCACACACCTGTAGTTCTGGCTACAGGATCGCCAAAGCCCAGCAGGTCGAGGCTGGGGTGGCTGTGAGCATTCTTCTGCACTCCAGCCTGGGCGACAGAGTAAGACTTCGACTCAAAAAAAAAAACCACACAACTTAAAAATTAATCAAGTACTATATAAACCAAGGAGTTCAACAACACAGCGGGAGCCAAAAGGATGTCCCTGCCCTAAGGACACTGACTAACTCATGGCATAGAAAGACTAACAAATAAGACATGTAGCAGAGGGCTAAAGGGTATGACATAGAGTATAAATTAATAGTCTGCAGGAGAAATACAAAATGCAGGAGAAATGCAGAAGAAATACAAAAAAGGCTACACTAGCAGGAAAAGCTTCAGGCAGGAAGGTTATCTCAAACTAAGTCTTAAAGAGGGGAAGGATTTGGGTTTTGAATATAGAAAGAAGAAAATAAAGAGCTTTTGAAGCAGTAGAGAAAGAATGTAGGGCAGGGCTGCACGTTGGTTTGGGACTCACTGACTTGAGGGGACAAAGGTTTGGTTTAAGAAATGCAGATGCGACAGGTGCACTGCTGGTGGACAAGAGGAGACTCGAGTGCCACACTGAACAGGCTGGTCCTGATCCAGAGAACATGGCATCACTGCTTACCTTCTGTCTATCCAAATTTTCATAACAATCAGATTCCATCGTGTCAGGCACAATCCTTTGAGTACCTCCATTTTACAGATGAGGAAGTAGAGCTTTAAATACATACTTCCCAACCTTTTTCATGCCATGTACACCCTGAAAATAATACTTGCATGGCTGCTCCGATCTGACAGCAACTGCCCCTGAGCGACCCCAGCTGCCCTACGCCACAGCTGACCACCCGAGGGCTGTGGGATCCATATCTTGGCACCTCTAGAACACATCCATGGCCACGGGGTTGTGAAGCTGTAGCTTAGAGAGATGGGGAGCCTGGTAGTTATGAACTTGAACTCTAGAGTAAGGCCCGGTACAGTAACTTGCCCACTGTCACAGAGCTAGAAAAGTGGTAGGACCAGAACTTGTACTCCATAGTCATATGCTGCCATTCTTCAAGGCCCACCACTAGTCAATCTTTTCTATAAATCTTTCCTTGACTAGAAGGACCTAGTGAAAACACCCTTTCCCAAGGGCATATTGTGCACATGTCTCAGGCATACCAATTGACATTTGATTTTTTAATTGTGTTATATAAACACTGGTTCTTTTTCTCCATCTCAAGTTATATGCCCCTAAATGCAGGGATCCCATATTCCCCACAACCTGGTTCAAATCAGCACCTAGAAAGTCAATTCTTCAACTAAGTAACATGATAAAAGTAGTAGTTTAGAAAGCAATGACCATAACTTTATAGTGTTGGAAAGAAGGTGAAAAACAAAAAACTCAGTTAAAAGGCATGATTTAGGGTAGTGACAATGGAAATAAAAGGCAATATACCAAAGAGATTAGTATCACACTAGAAGAATCAGGATTAGCTAGAGTAAGAGTCAACCATGACTTAAAAGTTTTGTGTCTAAAGTCCAGTACTATGGTCTGAATGTCTGTGTGTCTACTCCTCCCTCCCGCAACTCATATGTTGAAGCCTAAGCCCCCATGTGAGGGTACTGGGAGGTGGAACTTTTGAGAGGTGATAGGTTATAAAAGCAGAACTCTCCAGAATGAGATTAGTGCCTTATAAAAAGGACCCCAGAGAGCTCCCTTGTCCCTTCCACCATGTGAGGACACAGCAAGAAGGTACCGTCTATGAACCAGAAAGCAGCCCTCACCAGACAATGAATCTGTTAGCACCTTGGTCTTGGACCTCCCAGCCTCCAGAACTATACGAAATAAATTTCTGTTGTTTATAAGCTGCCTTGTTTATGGTATTTTGTTATAGCAGCTCAAACAGACTAAGACAGTCAGATAACTACGGAAACTCACATCTGGGCATATTGAGTCCGGGCTGAAGACAGGCAGAAATTCAGGAAACAGGTAAGTTAGACTCTGCAATGTGATCAGCTCAGAGGTGGAACTGAAGCCCTCGAAGGGAATGAGTTTGCTTAGTTTAATTAGATCTACTATTTTTAAAAATTTCCTACTACAGTGAAAGAAAGTAGTTTCCTACCTAGCTAATGCTACCTGAGATATGTATATCTGTGTGGGTAAATATGTGCTCTTTTAAGTTCTCAAAAGGAATTAACCGAAACTTAAAATTAGGTTTTGATAACTGCATAAATAATGGTAGAAAAGTATTTTTAATTTTAAATGTACATACTCTCAAATTGGTCCTTTCTAAAAATGATGATAAACTGTAAATTACATTTCAGGGTTTGAGTTTAAAAATTTAGAGGGTTTAATCACAAAGTGATCAACCTAACCCGTAGAGAGATGAGAAGAATTCAGAGTTGGCTGTGTTATGTTTTGGTTTTGAGTTTACACAATACCTACATATATTTAAAACATGCTTATCACTTTAATTGAATTCAAATGTTTATTGTGCTGTGCAAACCACTGTGGTAGGCACCATGAGAGTTTCAAAGGTTAAAAAACACACTCCTGTAATAGGACAGGCTCAAAATCTCCTGGAGGCGACAGACTCATTTATAAATTTGCTCCTGCAGTACCACCACAATCAGGCATTATGACCATCTAAAGAGAGAACCTGAGGTTCAGATAAACTAAATGTGAACCCTCCATTTCCCACTTAGTAATATAATAGCCCCATCTTTCCAACACAACAGAATTGCTTACACTCTAAAGGGATCCCAGTCAGAAAGTTCAAAAAAAATCAACTTCCAACAAAAACAAAATGAAACAATGACAGGAAATTGGAAAAGTACTGACGTATAATTCCAGAGGGAAAAAACTATAGTAAAGTGAAAATTAAGTAAAACAAAACCATTGTGATTTTCACCAGGAGAGTAAAGTAAATAAATCTAGGTAGGAAATCAAATTAAAGCAAATGTGCACTGAATGTGAAAGTCACTCTAGGAAAAAGAGAAAGCCCAGGTGGCCTGCACATGCAGGTGCGATACTCACCCTGTACTCCCCCAGCGCAAAGTGGCATGTTGCCAGCTGGATGAGTGCCCTCTGATGCTCCAATGTCCCCTGCCCTGTGATCTGTGGCTGAGAAAGGGATCCCTGGAGAGCTGCTAAATGATGTAGACTGGCTATCGCCTTTTTATATTGACCCTTAGAAAGACAAAATAGCAAGGAAAAAAAAAATACACTGCAATTAAATTTTTAAAACCCTTCAGAGTTAATTAAGCAACTAGCAAGCCTTGACTTGATCATCTGAGGAGGAAAGAGGAGACTTGGCAACAGAATCAAACCAACTTAATTAAAGCTAGATGGAAGTTCTTTATGGAGACACTTTACAAGAGTTTTCTAACTGGTCTCAGGTCTTAAGACTAAATAAAATAACATAAGCCCTTTGATAAAGTACAATTCAGATATAGCATTTCTTTAGAAATATTTTACTACTAACACACCTTCTTCTTTATGAAGGATACAAGCAGCATTCTGCCCAGTTCAACAACACCTCATTCGTGAATTTTCTACTCTTTCCACTCCAAGCCTAAGTAGGTGGAGACCAGCACAGCAAGGCAGGAGGTGATAAGTACTCATCTTTTACTGAAAAGCAAAAATCTTGCTTTTACAGAGGGGTGTGACTGCACATAGCAAAAGTAACAGGAGATATGGCCTCATCATTTGGGATGAAGGTGGACCCCACTCTCAGCCACTGCCGACAGGTCACATGCAAAAGAGTAGTGGACTAGTCCACACAGGGAACGTGACACAACTTGCACATCAAAGTTGGTTTGCAACAATAGTCATCACTGGTACCTGAAATACATATGCCACTCTACCTGATAGATGATCATATCAGTGAGGAAGATTCTTAGCCAAAGCCACGTATCCGTCTTCCATGCCAAACAAATTCTTGTAAATTCTGAGTGAGAGAGAATTCAAGAGCAAATTTACCAAAAATATGTAACACAGAAGGAGAAAACAAAACTAACAAACCCAGCAACAGAGAACAACTGAGACTAATTATCCAAAAATCTACAGTAATTTTAGACTTTGGTTTCTAAACCACTGCTCTAGAATCTCAATTAGAGAGTAAAGTTAGGTATAACACTTATCAGTAACACACAAGCAATATTTTTTTAGCACCAACACTTACTAAACATGTGCCAAGAACTGTTTAAGGTGCTCTTCATGTATTACCTCATTTATCTTTTTTTTTCTTAATTTATTGTAGAGATGAGGTCTCGCCAAGTTGCCCAGGCTGGTTTTGAACCCATGGACTCAGGCAATACTCTCACCTCAGCCTCCCAAAGTGCTGGGATTATAGGCGTGAGCCACTGCGCCTGGCCACCTCATTTATCTTTTAAACTACTTTGCTTTCCCAGAAAAAGGACCCCTTTTATTTTCACCCAATTGAAATCATAAACATGCAATGACACTAAGAGGTTGTATTGATTTTTTTTAAAAAATCGACTTACAGCTAAAGAAAAAAAATTCCATCCAAAATCATCACATGCATGCTCACAATTCTTGATGTGACAAAGAGAAAGTGAATGATACTACATGTACTTAGAAAATGCCACATGAGCCAGGCATGGTAACTCATGCCTATAATCCCAGCACTTTGGTACACAGAAGTGAGAGGATTGCCTGAGCCCAAGGGTTCGAGACTGGCCTGGGCAACTTGGGAAGACCTCATATCTACAATAAATTTTTAAAAATTAATCAGGCATGGTGGTGCACACCTGTAGTTCCAGCCACTGGGAAGGCTGAGGCGGAAGAACCACCTGAGCCCTGCAGGTTGAGGCTGTGGTAGCTATGAGCATGCCACTGCACTCCAGCTTGGGCAACAGAGTAAGACTGTGACTCAAAAAAAGAAAAAGAAAAGCACCACATGACACAACAGACCAAGAACTCTGTTTTGGCATGTGACAGGAGCCAGAAGATGAGTGTCCTGGCTAAAAGGAACTAATGAGCCTCAATTCCAAGATATAGTAAAAATACCTTGGTTGGTATTTCTGAGTGATGTTGAAAGACCTAATAGTTTAACCATTATGCAGCTAAAACCCCCTCTAGTTTTATGTATATACTCAAAAGAAAACAGGCTTTCTGTGGTTTTTGGATTTTGAGTGTTAACGGAGTTCATGCAGATACAGACAGCAGTATCTTTTGCATTCTTACTCACACATGGTTTGAGGAAGATACAAGGCAGTAGGAAAGAATAACTAAAAACACAAAACAAACCCAGTGAGAAACAAAAGGCCAGCAACACAAATGTTCAAAAAAAAAGAGCAAAACCGCTCCCTCAAACTCCACCCCAATGCTGATTATACAGACCCTCAGAGAAGGAGCTAAGAGGCGAGCAGTCATTTGTATATTAATCACTGATTAGGTATTCTGCTCAAACAAAGAATACGATACACGTACACTACTATAATCAATTTAATTAGCCATGACTTGGCATTTCAAGTAACAAAATGGTTGTGTATAAAACATTAAGTAGCACCCATAGGAAAGCACACTCTTACCTTTGTCCAGGAATTCTAGGGAGTAGAGCAACTCCCAGCTCTCTCTGGCCAATTTAAAGCTTTCTAACACTTCGATGGAGTTAGCAAGTTCTGCTTTATTAACTACAATGTGACGATTTCTGCCTTTTGCTGAACAGTCTTCATCATCTGAACTCTGCTTAAAGAAAGTGAAGAACCCGATTAAGTCAAAGTTATCAATACAGTCGTATATAAAAACATTGTTTACTGCTGCTAATTCTATTATATGGATTTTATATCAAAGAATTCCACATGCATATAATAATTTTTTAAAATTTAATGATTTAGGCTTGTAAATTTCGTCTTTACACTCACACACATTCAATTTTACTTTTAAAATTGAGTTTCTTTTTTTTTTCTGATGATAAATTCTTATGTTGGCTTTGGAGCAAAGTGACAGAATTAAATTTCACAATACTTTAAAAACATACCAGTTTTATAAAAGCCAAAAATTAGATTTTTATGTTGAGAGATATAGCTTAAGTAGCATCTCTTATAGCTTACTTTTTCCCCCCACGATGTGATGTTACTTGATTCACTCCCAATTATGTCTGTCATATGCTAGAATAAAATTAAAGCCCCAGTCCCCTAAGAATAATGTCAGATAAGTGACTACTGCTTATCTTTTGCTCACCGCACGAGACCTCTCCGCTGGCCATGCCTCTCTCTAGCTCTGCTCCCCCAATGCACAGTGATCACTTGTCTGCATATATCTAGTAATGCCCTCTACATTTTACAATACAGATTTCCACTTTCCTTGCTCTTTATCTCAAGTAATTAAACCCCAGAGAAAGAAGAGGGCTATAGAGAAAAGCAACTATTGGAAAAGCCATTGGGTAGAGTCAGACATTCTGAAAAAAAAAAAAAAAATTCAGTAAAGGCAAAACAGCTCTATTGAATTTCATTCTGCTAAGAATTTCCTGGATCTTTTTTAAATTCCACTTAGGTCATTTTACTAATTCAAAGACTCAAATTCTTCTGCAGATGTTTACTCCACTAAGATCATTTTAAAATATGTACAAATATTTTTGCTACAAGCTCCATTTCCCAAGTTCATCTCAGGCAAGACAAGCAGAAAACCATTGGCATCTCCCTCTTCAAATTCCAAGCCTGGTATCCTCCTGCTATTCCCTGTGCTTGGGGACTGTACCCCACCCTACTATAGCACTCCCAAGTTCTTATCTTCCCTCAGTAACGACACACACCTTTCCCAACCAAAATCTGTCAGGGGCTATTTCATCAGGGGCCTATTTACCAAGCAGTGGCAACCTAGTATCATACACGCACATGAATGGTGTGTTTGTGTCACAACTTATGGAAAACATTCCTGTCTCAACATGAGATTAGGAATCTATAAAAGGACCCCAGGCGTGGTGGAAATCAGGTGGAGTTCCAAACGTTTGTAAAATTTAGAGAAATTGATTTCGAAAGGCATAAATCCATTCTGAAGCTCTGAAGCAAGTGTGTGCCTGATGGGGAAACAGATGCCCACAGGAGAGGACCACTCTCAGCTCCAGTCATCTGGAGCATCACATGAACTGCTGAAGTGGACTGGGTGGAGAATGTCCTTTTATCTGATGTGGGCAGTCACCACCCAACTCCAGGTGTGGGCCACCACCAGGGACCAGCACTATCAGGCATTCCAATTATAAAAGGGAAATCAGAAATCCAGATTGTTATGAGAAATGCTAGGCATTTTAACACACACACACACACACACAAACACGCACACACACAGAGCAAAGTAAAATACATCTGTGAGCTAAGCTCATGGGCCCTCAGGTGCGTCCTCAGCTGTGACAGGATACACAAACTTGGCTGGACCTGCACCAGGTGGGGGCAGACTATGGGATGAAATGAACACTAGGGTAAAATCAGTGAAGAGAGTAAAAATAAATAGACAGAAATCCCAGATCAGTCAAAGACCAGAATACGAGAACAGAGCCTGCTGGGTAAGCATGTGACAGGTACAAAAAAATGGAAGGACTATTGACCCGGAAGGTCTAAACAGCTATCCCGCAGCAAACCCATGAAGGACCAATGGGAATGCCTTCATTCCCTAGACTCTCACACCTGCCATGGTTCAGGCATTTGCTCTGCAGGGGTGCAGGCACCATTCAGACATTATGGAGGACAAGACAAAGTCCTAGGTCCACAGAGCTTATACTCTAGTGAAGGGACACAGACAGTAAACTAACCAACAAATGAGCAAGAAAAAACAGTGGAGTTTGCAGATAACTAAAATAGAGTAAGAACAAGAGAAAACTGGACAGCTACTTTGGATGGGTAGTCAGGATGGGCCTCAGAGGGAAAGGTAGCTGCTGGTCTGGGACAAAATGACAAGGACTTAGCCCAGCAGATCTGAGGGAAAAACACTCCAACCACAGAGCAGCCTCAACAGGGACAGAGGCTGGGAGGCAAAGATAGGCTTGGTGCGTTAGAGGAACAGAGGGGCCAGCATGTCTGCAGCACAGAAGGGTCTGCTCCGGAAGTGCTCCGAGAGCCCAGGCGAAGAGTTTGGATTTTAGTCTAAGTGTGACAGGAAGCTGTGAGAAGTTGCAAAGCAGGTGAGCAATATCTGACTCATGTTTCATAAAGAGCACTCTGGCTGCTTGGCAGAGCAGAGACTGTAGTGGGCGAGGCTGAGAGCAGGGAGACAATGTGACTACTCAGTCTAGGAAAGCGATTACAAGGGCTTGAACAGGGAGGCAGCGGGAAGAACATAGAGAAATTGAGGGATTGGCGCTATGTTATATATGCAAAGAGAACTCCTGGCTGTCTTTGGGCATTTCAACTAGAGCAGGGATTAGTAAACTAGGAGCTGCAGGCCAAACCCTGTTTCTGCAAATAGTTTTTTTTGAGTTGGAGTCTCACTCTGTCACCTAGACTGGAGTGCAGCTGCACACTCCCAGCCACCGCAGCCTCGCCCTGCTGGGCTCCGGCAATCCTTCCGCCTCAGCCATCCAAGTAGCCGGAACTACAGGCCCACGATACCACGCCCAGCTAATTTTTTTTGTTTATTGTAGAGAAGAGGTCTCGCCAAGTTGCCTGGGTGGGTCTCGAACCTGTGGGCTCAGGCAATTCACTCGCCTTGGCCTCCCAAAATGCTGAGATTACAGGCTGAGCCACCGAGCCCAGCTTCTGCAAATAGTTTTATTGGAACATGGCCTTGTCATTTGTTTCCATATAGTCTATGGATGTTTATGCACTAGAACAGCAGAGCTGAGGAGTTGCAATGGAGACTGTCAGACCTGCAAAGTAACAAGAATTTATTACCTGGCCATTTACCTAACAAGTTTGCTGACTCCTGAACTAGAGCATCTCCACTTTCCTATTACACATTGGGCATCCACTAAAGACTATTGCGAAAGAAAGGACTCCTTTGCTGAAATAAAAGCTTGTAAATCAACATCAGAAACAAGCTCACTGCCTGTCCCAGTCAGAAGACTGATGGTTCTTTCCATGCTCTGGCCCCTGCGCCCTTGTGCAAATTGACCCCTCTCAATAAAACCTACCTCCCAGTTCCAACTGATAAAACCCTTCCCAACCCTCAAGGCTGATTTCAAATGCTCATGTCCTTCATGACGCCTTTCCTGCATCTCCCTGTGGATGGTTCAGGCCACCCTCAACACCTCGGCACTTTCCCTTCTGAGGTCGGTACACACCATAGCATCCGCTCTAGGTGCCCCACGCAGTTTGGGTTTTGTTTTAAAAAGTTTAATCAGCACCATTCAGTCAACACACGTATAAGTAAGTTATACCAGGGTTTCTCACTAATGACCTTTTGGGCTGTCCTGTGCATTGTAAGATGTTTAGGAGCTTCCCTGGCCTCTACACACTAGATGTTAATAGCAAGCCGTGACAATCAAAAATGGCTCCAGATATTGTCAGATGTCCCCCAAGGGGTAAAAGTTGCCTCCAGTTGAGAACCACCAACTTACACAGTAATTATATTGTACAATTGCAAAACAAGCTTTACTGATGTAGCTCCAAAGCCATATTACACAAAAATTCATCTCTAGAAAACCATAAACATATAACCTTTTATTAGTTATTTTTTAAATGATTACCATGGTTTTTTCTCTTCCCTCAGCTAGTTTCCTCTTTTTATGTATGTGTTTATTACGATCGATTTCTATATCGCCATACACATTTGTTACATCTTCAAGAAGCACCAGCGGAACTTGGCTTGGGGCATTAGGACCTAGGGATGAGGGGAAAACATCAGCATTTAAAAACACAGAAGGAAAAAAAATACTGTCACCCAAGCTTATTTTTTGTAGAGATAGGTCTTGCTTGTTGCCCATGCTGGTCTTGAACTCCTGGCCTTATGTAATCCTTCTACCTGGGCCTCCCAAAGTGCTGGGATTACAGGCATGAGTCACCATGCCCAGCCAGGAAAATAATGCTTAATGTTGGGAGAAGTTTACTCAACTCTCAGGAGAAAATAAAGGTCATCAAAAATATGTTCAGTGTGATCTCAATTAGGAAACACAAACAAGTATATGCATATAGGAAAAAAAAGACTGTACAGATATACACCAAATTGTTGATAATGATTCTCTACCAGATGTAAAATACAAGTGATCGTTCCTTCTCTGTATTTGCTTCTTGTATCTGCGAATTTTTTACAATGACCATGAATCATAAAATTACTACAAAAAGACTACAGAATTATACATACATTAAGTTTACAAATTCCAAACAAAACTAAATATATACAAGATTATAAGGCAATACATAAAACCGAGAGCTGTATTACATTGGAAGAATAGTGGGTGACTTGACCCTCTTATTTATATTTTTCAAATTTTCTAGAATATACATGCATACATTATATATAAAACATATATTTTAAGTAAGAAATCTTTGCCTATTGTGATGCACTTCAATATAGCTAAAGTTTTTAAAAATAAAGGGTTTTTTTCATTATTTGTATTTAGTTTCATAATACCACCTTTATATGGAAATTTTTAATGAAAACATATTTACAGAAAAAAAAAAAAATGACAAACCAAGCCAAACTAACTACAGAAAGCACTGTTACCACCCTGCAGTTATTTGGATCCAACAACAGTAGTTAAAGTAAGCATTTTCATCCTCCTCACCATTTCCACTAAACCAGTATTTTGGGATAGTCTAAAATTTGTAAACCAACCTTGGAAGAGAGACGGCTGTATGCTGTTAACATACTGGAATGCATTCTTAAAGAAGACCAACATGGTGGAATACACCACTTGATTTTTATATTTTGCGTGTGCTTCGTTATCAAAGTTGTTCATATATCTGCAGAGATCCTTCATTCTGTGCAAAATATCTCCATAGCTTCTGAAAAATAAAGGACAATAAAACGTATTCAATTACTCTGGTTTTGTCTGCAAAAGGTCTAAAGAAAAGTTTCAGTGGAAACATTATGTTTACCAAATATAACTCTAGGCATGTAAAATTCTTTATTGTCTATATATGAATGGCAAAATTCTTCTGAATTAGGGCAGCGATCAAGATTTCATGACATGACATACTAAGTAGCTTCTTTTTTTCTCCGAATAACCAAGGAGAGCTTCAAACGCAACATCATTTTAGAGTTCATATTTCAGTTAGAAATGTGTCGATATAGTGACAAACCACCCACTTTTGTATTAATATTGAATGTCACAAGATGTGCCCAAGAAGTGTACCTATGCATTAGATGGTTTAAAACAGTTTTTGCTTTTATAAGGATCCTGAGATTATACAATGAAAAGATTTGCTAGGCAATTCTATAAACTATTTATTACCGTCTTCCTTTATCCATCTGCCATTCACATCTCATTCCAACAACATTCAAAATCTTAAACAACCTCTCCCAAGGGTCCACGATCTGGGATGATTTTTCAGTCAGTCCTTCTATTATGTATTTCTGAGAGCTACGTTTGCTGGGTGACATTAAATCAGATGTATCTTGGGCACCTGAGATGTGAGAAAAAAACAGCCTACAATTAGTAAGTCTCATCTGTTTACTATTTATGTGGTACTTGACGGAGAAAAAAGATCTGACTCCCCATTCAAGAGAAAGAGTACAGAATCCTAGCACATCATATGTTTTGCTCAAGGACTTCTAACTGGCCAGAAGCAGAAGTAGAAAGTGATTTTTCCCTACTTTGCTGTGGTATATGTACAAGGTAGACCCCAAAAAACTCAAAATTTATTTATTAAAACTTGTGTAAATTTATTTTTATAAGTTTAAACTTCAGTCATCTTCAAAATATTCTTCATTTGATGCAATACACCTATATAAAGATGCTTTTTCTACTGCTCAAAAACAGTTTTTGAAACTCGTCAATTTTGATGCCTTTGAGTGCTTCTGCCGTTTTTTTGCTTCACCTCTTCCACATCAGCAAAACGTTTTCCTTTGAGGACTTTTTTCATCCAGGGAAACAAGAAGCCACTTGGAGCAAGAATGGGTGACCAGAGAGGCTGGAATGTGGGGGTCAAACTGTTTTTGGTCAAAAACTGGTGAGCATCCAGCACAGTAAGGGCACTCGTAAGTCACATATCATTACATGGGCAAACACATTGAAAGAATCTCCAAAAATTGTGAAAGCCAAATGTAGCCTTTCACAACAATGCTAGCTGGTATACTGATGCTGATGGGTTCCTAGCATACTTAGTGGGGGAAGCCTATATTACAAGAGGCTCGCCCTCTAAAAAATAATTCTAGTTTTTTGGGGGTTCCCCGTGTACAATACTTATTGCACCCATGCTACAGTTCAACAAGAAGACTGTTTTGATCAAGGAGTGATACTGGTTCAGAAAAGTCTCATCTCTTAATAACTGCAATATTTTTTTCTGAATACCAGCTTTTAGAAACACTATCAAACTGGTATACATCCAGAGAAGAATGATGAGAGGTTTTTGAATTTGCAATTTTACTAAAGCCTATCTAAACAAAAGTGCAGAATATTCCCCCTTACCTTGATGCTGGTTTTCTATTTGAGTAGACCTAGTGACATAATTGATATAAAATTCAGCTGCTTTGTTCAAGTATTTATATAATAAATTGGCAGGCAATCGAACATCATGGTTGTTAATTATTAGAGGAAGAACATCACAAACTGTTGAAGGGGAAAAATAAGAAAAAGATTAACTAGGCTGTCTATTCTAGGGTTATGGCAAAAACAAAATTTACTTTAGAACTCACTGAATATAGTATCTAAAACATATAGGGCGAAAAATCCCTTATAGCACATTTATTTTAAAATTGCCATGAAAAGGATATTAGTGAATGAAGTCAGTGAGGAAACACATGGGCAGACTTTACATTGTAGCTAAGAGTCTAGTTTTTATATTGAGTGGTAGGTTCAGACATTCATTTCTATTCATCTTCTTACTTACCTATATGGATACACATACACATATTCTTTCAGAGATATCAAATATTACATAATAAAAGTTTAGGAGTAGATGCTCCTCTCCCACGCTGGAACAGGCACAGACATGTCAGATATGAGTGGGAGACTTGACAGCAGCAGCAGCCAGTAGGAGAGCAAACAGATACCCCCACGGCATCGACAGATTGCAAGGCAGTTGGAAGTGGGTCCCAGGCACCCCCCCCACCCCCGCCCCCACACCCACACCTCAGTGGATACTGGAATTTGCAGATAGCTTCTGAATCACAGCTCCTCCCTCAATTAAATCTCAAAACTGCAAAAAGCACAGCCCCCCACCCCTAGTCCACCTTCAGAATTGAACAAAACCAGAGGATCTACATAAGGAAGAATAGGAGATTGAGCAAACAGAAATAAAAGCTATCCCCCATCACTGAACAACAGAATTAAAGAGGCAGCACAAAAAAAAAGGGAAAGGGGAGGAAAACCTCCACAAATGGAGAAAAACCAAAGGAAGAATATGAGTCTCACACAGACCCCTGGGAGGTCAGCTACTGAGAATATAGACTCCAGAACTCAAACAATGAAGAGCCCCAAAATGAATGGTCTCAAACCACAAACCCAGATATCAAGATATTAATAGAAAGAATAAACAGAAATGAGAAGAGACAGGAAGAATGAAGGAGTTGATAACTGAGATAATAGCAATAAAGAACACAGAGAATGAAATAAACCAGCAAACTGATAAGCATGGAAAGCAGAATTAACCAATCAGAAGAAAGAATCTCAGAGCTTGAGGACCAAAATATGGAAGTAACCCAAACTGTTAAAAACAGAGAAAAGAAGCTTTAAAAGACAGAACAAAACCTTCAAGAGATGAGTGATTATTTCAGAGACCAAACCTAAGATTAATTGGAATCCCTGAGGCAGATAGAGAGACAGAGACCACTCAGGAACAAACAATCCATGAAATTATCCAAGAAAACTAGTCTCATCTCATCAATGACATGACCATTAAAACACAAGAGATTCAGAGAACCCCTGCAAGACAACAAATGAGAAGACCAACTCCCAGACACAAAGTAGGTATAAAAGAAAGAGTCCTAAAAGCAGCTAGAGAAAGGTCAGACTACCTACTAGGGAAGACCAATTAGAATAGCAGCAGATTTATCTACAGAAACATTGTAGGCTAGGGTAGTCTGGAGTCCAATCTTCAAAGTCCTCAAAGGTAAACAATTTTAACCAAGAATTACCTACCCAGCTAAGTTAAGTTTCATCAGTGATGGAGAATTAAAATCCTTCCCAGATATTCAATCTCTAAGAGTTTACACTGCCTCCAGACCAGCTCTACAAGGAACACTTAAGAAAGTATTAAACACAAAGAAAGGAAAAAAAAGAATGAAATGCCCTTCACAAGAATGCAGGAAAAAGATTGAAAACACACATGAATTAACCCCAAAATCAAAAGAAAGACAACAAACAAATAAACAGCAACAACAACAACAACAAACCCTGTAAGACAGAGTTTATCATGACAGGGATAAACTATCACATCTCAATAATTAGCCTGAATGTGAATGAACTAAATGTACCACTGAAAAGACATAGAATGGCAAATTGGACAAAATATCATGAGGCTACAATATATTGTTTCAAAAGACTCATCTCATCAGAAAGGACACTCTCAGACTCAAAGTAAGAGGATGGGAAAAAAAATTTCAGGTGAATGGAACACAAAAGAAAGCAGGAGTGGCAGTCTTAATATCAGACAAAATACCCTTTAAGCTGTAAAAAATAAAGATACAGAAGGTCACTACATAATGACAAAAGGCTCAATCCATCAACAAGAAATATCCATCCTAAACACATATACACCCACCAAAGGAGCACCAACTTTTATAAAGCAGCTTCTAGGCAAACTGAAAAAAATATTGACTCCAACACTATAATGGCTGGAGACTTAAACACCCCACTAACAACCCTAGACAGATCATCAAGACAAAAAGTCAACAAAGAGATCTGGAATGTCAACATGACACTTGACCAAATGGACTTAACTGATACTTATAGAACACTCCACCCAACCACCATAGAATATACATTCTACTCAACACCACATGAAACATACTCTAAGATTGATAACATCCTTGGCCATAAATCAAGCATAAACAAATTTCCTAAGATTGAAATTCTGCCATGCACCTTCTCAGACCACCAACAACACCAACAAAATTCCTCCCAAGCCCACAAAGACATGGACACTAAACACCATGATGCTAAACAACTCCTGGGTCAACATGGAAATCAAAACAGAGATTAAAAGATACCTGGAAAGAAAGGAAAATGAAGAAACAGCTTACCAAAATCTCTGGGATGCCATGAAAAGAGTAATAAGAGGGGAATTCATATCTCTACAAACACAAGAAGAAAATGGAAAGATCACAAGTTAACAGCCTAACAAATCACCTAAGGAAGTGGGAAAAGCAAGACCGCCAAAACCCTAACTTCAGCAGAAGAATCCAGATCACCAAAATAAAAGCTCAAATTCAGGACATAGAAGATAAAAATTAATACAAAATATAAATGATACCAAAACCTGGTTTTTTGAAAAGCTAAACAAGATTGATAGACCCCTAGCTAGACTGACCAAGAAAAAGAGAGAAAAAGCCCAAATAAACACAATAAGAAGTGCAAAAGATGAAGTCACAACTGACCCTGAAGAAATACAAAAGATTACCAGAGATTACTATATACTCCTATATGGAAACAAACTTGAAAACCTAAATGAAATGGAGGACTTTCTTATATCACACAGTCTCCCTAGGTTGAAACAAGAAATTGAGACCACAATGCAGGAAATTGACTATGTTATAAGAAAACTACCTACCAAAAAAAAAAAAAAAAGCCCTGCATCAGATGGATTTCTAGCAGAATTCTATAAAACATACAAGGAGGAGCTGATACCAATCCCATTGAAAGTATTCCAGGCAATCAAAAAAAGATGGAATTCTCCCCAAATCATTTTATGAAGCTAACATCACATTGATACCAAACCAGGTAAAGAACCAACAAAGAAAGAGAACTACAGGCCAATATTCTTGAGGAACATAGATGCTAAAATTCTCAACAAAATTCTAGCAAACCAGATCCAACAACACATCTCAAAAATCATCCACCATGACCAAGTAGGCCTCATCCCCAGGATGCAGGGCTGGTTCAACATCCACAAGACCATAAACATAATTGAATACATCAACAGATATAAAGACAAAAACCACAAGATTACATCATTAGATGCAGAAAAAGCATTTGATAAAATCTGGTACCCCTTCTTGACAAAAACCCTTGAACATCTAGCACGCCTTCTTGATAAAAACCCTTGAACATCTAGGCATAGATGGAACATCCCTCAAAATAGTAAGAACCATCTATGAGAAACCCACAGCCAGCATACTCCTAAATGGACAAAAATTGAAACCATTTCTTCTGAAAACTGGAACAAGACAAGGATGACCACTCTCATCCCTCCTGTTCAACATAGTATGGAAATCCTAACTAGAGCAATCAGACAAGAGAAGGAAATCAGTGGTATCTAAATAGGAAAAGAGGAAGTTAAGTTATCCCTCTTTGCAGAAGGCATGATCATATACCTCGAAAACCTAAGAGAATCTGTCAAAAACCTCTTTGCACTGATAAAAAACTTTGGTAAAGTTTCAGGGTATAAAATAAATGGACAAAAGACAGTTGCATTTCTATACAACAACAATAAACAAACAGAAGCCCAAATAAAAAGCATAATCCCATTCACAATAGCCACAAAAATAATGAAACACCTTGGCATCTTTCTAACCAGATAAGTGAAAGACCTTCACAATGAAAACTACAAAACGCTGCTCAGAGAAATCAAATATGACACAAACAAATGGAAAAATATTCCATGCTCATGGATTGGAAGAACTAACATTGTTAACTTGTCCATCCTACCCAAGGCAATCTACAGATTTAATGCAATACCCATTCAATTACCAGCAGCATTCTTCTCAGACCTGGAAATGACAATACAAGAATTCATATAGAAACATAAACAACCATGAATAGCCAAAACAATCCTCAGCAAAAAAAAACAAAGCGGGAGGTATCACACTCCCAGACTTTAAACTTTATTATAAAGCTACAATAATCAAAACAGCCTGGTATTGGCACAAGGACAGGCATATAGACCAATGGAAGCAGATAGAGATTCCAGAAGCAAAACCTCAATTTCTCAACCAACTCATCTTTGACAAAGCCTCCACCACCACCAACTAGGGAGAGAAGAATCTATTCAGTAAATGGTGCTGGGAAAACTGGTTGACCACATGCAGAAGATTAAAACAAGACCCCTACCTATCACCATACACAAAAGTCAACTCTAAATGGATCAAAGACCTAAACATAAAACCTCAGACTATAAGAACCTTAGAAAACAGGAGATACCCTAATAGAAATTGGAACGGGCAACCAATTCCTGATCAAAACCCCAAGTGCTCATGCCATAAGAGATAAGATAGACAAGTGGGACCTCATTAAACTGAAAAGCTTCTGCAAAGCCAAAGAAATCATCGAGAGAAGGGAGACAGCCCACAGACTGGGAAAAATATTTGCCAACTGTATATCTGTCAAAGGTCTAACATCTAGGATCTATAAGGAACTCAAACATGCCAAGAAGAAAAAAACAAGCAGCCCATTACAAAGAGGGCTAAAGATATGAATAGGCACTTCTCAAAAGAAGACATATGTGCAGCCAACAGATATAAGAAAAAATGCTCAGCCTCACTAGGTCATCAAAGAAATGCAAATTAAAACCACACTGAGATACCACCTAACTCTAGTCAGGGGGCCATCATCAATAACTCAAAAAACAACAGATGCTGGAGAGGATGCAGCGAAAAGGGAAGGAACACTTCTATACTGTTGGTGGGAGTGTAAACTAGTACAGCCTCTGTGGAAAGCAGTGTAGCGATTCCTAAAAGATATAAAAATCGACCTCCCATACGACCCCA
>CAUYQG010045833.1:0-15998 GCA_963574415.1 Tarsius wallacei
CCCGTGGGTTCGAGACCCGCCTGGGCAACTTGGCGATACCTCATCTCTACAATAAATCAAAAAATTAGCCGGGTGTGGTAGCGCACACCTGTAGTTCCAGCTACTTGGAAGACTGAGGCAGAAGGATTGCCGGAGCCCAGCAGGTCTAGGCTGCAGTGGCCGGTAGCGGCCACTGCACTCCAGTCTTGGTGACAGAGTGAGACTCCAACTCAAAAAAAAAAAAAAGAAATTATTTATTATATTTAACTATAATCATCCTACAGTGATATAGAACACTAGAAGTTATTCCTCCTGTCTAGCTGTAATTTTGCATCCTTTAATAAATTTCTCCCTATCTGCTTCCTTCCCCTTCCATCTTCTAGTATCCTCTGTTCTACTTTTTACTTTTATTACATCAACTTTTTTTTTTAAGCTCTCACATATGAGTGAGAACATGCGGTGTTGAACTTTCTGTTCCTAGCTTATTTCACTTAACATAATGTCCTCCGGTTCCATTCATGCTGCCGTGAATGATAGAATTTCATCCTTTATTGCTGAATAGTATTTAATTATTGTGTATATGCACATTTTCTTTATTCATTCATGTGTTGTTGAACACTTAGGTTAATTCCATATCTTGGCTATTGTGAACAGTGCTGCAATAAACATGAAGGTACAGATGTCTCTTTGATATACTGATTTCCTTTTCCTTGGATAAATACCTGGTAGTGGGACTGCTAGAGCATATGGTAGTCTATTTGTAGTTTCTTGAGGAACTTCCATTGTATTCTCCATGGTGGCTGTACTAGCTTATGTTCCCACCAACAGTTTATAAGTTCTCTTTTCTCTGTATCCTCACCAGCATTTATTTTTTGTCTTTTTGAAATAGCCCTCCTAACTGAGATGAAATGATACCTCATTGTGGTTTTGACTGGCATTTTCCTGATGACTAGTGATATTGAGCATTTTTTCGTATATCTTTTGGACATATGTATGTTTTCTTTTGAGAAATGTCTGTTTAAATCATTGGCCCATTTTAAAATCAGATTAACTTTTTTTTTCTGTCAAGGTGTTTGAGTTCCTTCTGATTTCTAGATATTAATGCTCTGTTGGATGAATAATTTGCAAATATTTTCTGTAGGTTTTGTATGTTGATTGTTTTCTTTGCTGTGCAGAAGCACAGTAGTTTGATGTAGTCTCATTTGTTTATTTTTGTTTTTGTTGCCTGTGCTTTTGAGGCTTTATTCATAAAATTTTCCCCAGACCAACATCCTGAAATGTTTCCACTTTTTTTTTTTTTTTTTTTGGAGTTGAATTCTCACTTTGTCACCCAGGCTGGAATGCAGTGGCACGCTCTCAGTCACCGCAGCCTTGACCTGCTGGGCTCAGGTGATTCTTCCACCTCAGCCTTCTAAGTAGCTGGAACTACAGGCACACGTCACCACACTCAGCTAATTTTCTGATTTACTGTAGAGATGAAGTCTCGCCAAGTTGCCCAGGCTGGTCTTGAACCCATGGCCTCAGGCCATCCTCTCACCTTGGCCTCCCAAAGTCTTGGGATTATAGGCATGGATCGCCTATACTTTTTTTTTTTTTTTTTCAGCAGTTTTATAGTTTCAAGTTTTACATTTAGGTCTTTGACCCATTTTGATTTTGAGTTGATTTTTTTTTTTTATAGGGTGAGAGGTGGATATCTAGTTTCATTTTCCTGCTTAGAGATATCCAATTTTCCAGCGCCATTTATTGAAGAGACTGTCTTTTCCCCTAAGTCCCTAAGTATGTTTTTGGCATCTTTATAAAAAATCAGTTGGCTGTACATGCGTAGATTAATTTTTAGTTTCTCTGTTCTGTTTGATTGGTCTATGTTTCTGCTTTTGTGCCAGTACTATGCTTTTTTGGTTACTACAGCTTTGTAATATATTTTGAAGTCTGGTAGTATAATGCATCCATCTTTGTTCTTTGTGTTCAGGATTGCTTTAGTTATTTGGGGTCTTTTGTGGTTTCACACAAATTTTAGAATTTTTTTTTCTATTTCTGTGAAGAATGTCATTAGTTTTATTGTTTTTGTTTTTGGTTTTTTTGAGTATGAATCTCACTCCATCACCCAGGCTGGAGTGCATTGGTCATTAGTATTTTTAGAGATTTGATTGGCTCTAGATTGCTTTGAGTAGCATGGTCATTTTTATGATATTAATTATTCTGATCCATGTGCATGGGATATTTTTCCATTTGTTTGTATCCTCTTCAATTTCTTTCAGCAGTGTTTTTGTAATTTTTCTTGAAAAGGTCTTTCACTGCCTTTGTTAAATTTATTCTTAGGTAATTTTTTTGTAGCTATTGTAAATGGGATTGCCTTCTTGGTTTCTTTTCAGTTTGTTGTTTGTGCATGGAAACACTACTGATTTTTGTATGTTTATTTTGTATCTTGTAACTTACTAAATTTGTTTATCAGTTCTAAGAATCTTTTTGGTAGAGTCTTCAAAATCTTTCAAATATGCAAAAGAGGGACAATATGACTTCTCCTTTTCCAGTTTGGATGCACCTCCCTTTTTTTCTCTTACCTAATTGCTCTGGCATGGACTAGTCCATGCCAGCATAAGAGCAATGAGAGTGGACATCTTTGTCTTGTTCCAGTTCTTAAAGGAAAGTCTTTCAGCTTTTCCCTAATCACTATGATATTAGTTGTGAGTCTGACATATGTGGCCTTTATTGTGTTGTGGTATTTCCCTTTTATACCTAATTTATTGAGAGTTTTTATCATAAAATGATGCTGAATTTTATTAAATGTTTTTGTGCATCTGTTTAGATGATCATAGTGTCTTTGTCCTTTATTTTGTTGATGTGATGTATTACGTTTATTGATCTTCATATGTTGAACAATTCTTGCGTTTCTGGGACAAATCCCACTTAATCATGTTGTATTGTGATGAGTTGTTGTTGGATTAAGCTTGTGGGTGTTTTGTTGCAGATTTTTGTGTCTAATTCACCAGAGATACTGGCCTGTAGTTTTCTTTTTTTGTTGTGTCCCTGTCTGGTTTTGGTATCAGGGTCATGCTGGCTTCAAAAAATGAGATAGAAAAAGACTCCCTCTACCTCAACTTTTTAGAATAGTTTGAGAATAATTGATATTAAGTATTCTTTAAAGCTTCAGTAGAATTCAGTGATGGAACCATCTGGTCCTGGACTTCTTTTTGTTTTTTCTAAACTTGTCTAAATTACTGGTTCAATCTCACTACTTTTTACTGGCCCGTTCAGGTTTTATGTTTCCTCTTGGTTCAATCTAGGTATATTGTGTGTGTCCAGAAATGTATCCCTTTTCTCTAGGCTTTCAATTTTATATATCTTTTGTATTTCTGTGGTCTCCACTATGTCATTTTTTATTTACTTAGGTCTCCTCTCATTTTTTCTTAATTGATGATTTGTCAATTTTGTTTATCTTTTCAAAAAGCTAACTTTTTGGTTCATTGGTCTTTTGTATTTTTTACTCCATTTTATTTATTTCTTCTCTGATCTTTTTTTTTCCCCCCTTTTTGAGTCAGAGTCTCACTCTGTTACCTAGGCAGGAGTGCAGTGGCACAATCATAGCTCACCACAGCCTCGAATGTCTAGGCTCAGGCTATCCTTCTGCTTCAGCTTCCCAAGTAGTGGGGACTACAGATGTGTGCCACCATGCTTAGCTTATTTTTTAACTTTTTGTAGAGACAAGGTCTTACTATGCTGCCTAGGCTGGTCTCGAACTCCTGGGCTCAAGCAATCCTCTCACCTTGATCTTCCAGAGTGCTGGGATTACAGGTGCCAGCATGTTTGGCAATTTCTGCTCTGGTCTTTACTTCTTTTCTTCTACTAATTTTGAGTTTGGTTTGTTCTTATTTTTCTTTTTTTTTTTTGAGTTGGAGTCTCACTCTGTCACCCAGTGGCCGCACCCGGCCACCGCAGCCTCGACCTGCTGGGCTCCGGCGATCCTTCTGCCTCAGCCTTCCAAGTAGCTAGAACTACAGGTGCACGCTACCACGCCCGGCTAATTTTTGATTTATTGTAGAGATGAGGTCTCGCCAAGTTGCCCAGGCAGGTCTCGAACCCGCGGGCTCAGGCAATCCACTCACCTCAGCCTCCCAAAGCACGGGATTACAGGCCGAGCCACCAAGCCCGGCTGTTCTTATTTTTCTAGTTTCTTGAGATGCATTATTAAATTGTTTGTTTGAAATCTAAGTTTTTAATGTAGACATTTATTACTATAAACATCTCTTAGAATTGCTCTTGCTGTGTCTGATAGGCTTTGGTATGTTTTATTTCTATTTTCCTTTGTTTCAAGAAATTTTAAAATTTTATTCTCAGTTTCTTCCTTCACCCTCAGTCATTCAGAAGCATGCTGTTTAGTTTCCATGTATTCGTATAGTTTTAAATATTCCTCTTGGTATTGGTTTCTAGTTTTATTCCGTTGTGGTCAGATTAGATACTTGGTATAATTTTTATTTTTTAAATTTTTTTGAGACTTGTTTTGTACTCTAACATACGGTCAATCCTGAAGAATGTTCCATGTGCTGATAGAAAGAATGTGTATTCTGCAGCTGTAGGGTGAAATGTTCTATAAATGTCTGTTAGGTTCATTCCGTCTATGATGAAGTTTAAATTTGATATTTCTTTGTTGATTTTCTGTCTAGATGATCTATCCAATGCTGAGTGAGAGGTGTGGAAGTCCCCAGCTATTATTATATTGGGTTCTAGTTCTCCCTTTACATCTAACAATATTTGCTTTGTGTATCTGGGTGCTTCAGTGTTGGTAAAATATATCTTTATAATTGTTGCATTATCTTGTTGAATTGATCTTTTTATCATTATATATGTTTATCTTTGTCTCTTTTTACAACTTTTGACTTGAAGTTTGTTTTGTCTGATGTAAGTGTAGCTACTTTTACTTGCTTTTGGTTTCCATTTGTGTTGAATATCTTTTTCCAGCTCATCACTTTCAGTCTACTTTTCACTTCACAGGTAAAGTGAGCTTCTTATAGGCAGCAAATAATTGGGATCCAGTTTTGGGGGTTTTTTTCCCCCATTCAGCCTTTCTCTTTTTCTCTCTCTCTCTCTCTTTCTCCCTCCACACCCCCCCCACCCACGCTCTCTCTCTCTCTATCTATCTATATATATATATATATTTCTTTCTTTCTTTCTTTTTCTTTTTGAATCAGAGTCTCACTGTTGCCCAGGCTGGAGTACCGTGGCACACTCACAGCCACCACAGTGTCGACCTGCTGGGCTCCAGCGATCCTTCACCTCAGTCTTCCAAGTAGTCGGAACTACAGGTGCACCCCACGCCTGGCTGATTTTTGATGTATTGTAGAGACGAGGTCTCACCAAGATGCCCAGGCTGGTCTTGGATCCACGTACTCAAGCAATCCACTTGCCTCGGCCTCCCAAAGTGCTAGGATTGCAGGCTAAGCCACCGAGCCTGGCTTCTTTTTTTGTTTTAAGATGTGGGTTACAATTCAGGGTTAGGTACATCAGTGGTCATCGTACCAGTGACGTTTGGACCTCCCATTGGTCCTCACTTCAGCTGGTTTGGGATCAGGTAACATCTATCTATCTATCTAATCTATCTATCTATCTATTTTTTAAATTGAGGATTCATTTTATTTATTTATTTATTTTTAATTTTAAAGATATAAGTAAAATTCAGGGTTAGGTATAAAAATGTTCATTATGCAAGTACCCTTGTTGATGAGGTGTGCCCTCCTTCCCCTAGCAATTTCTTACTACTGCCAATCCCACCCCCCCTCACATCTATATATTTTAAATGGAGATTCAATCTGTTTGCATTCAGCATTGTTATTGATAGGTGAGGACTTACTCCTGTCATTTTCTTGATTGTTTTTTGGTTGTTTTGTACATCTTTTGTTCCTAACTTCCTCTCTTATTGTTTATTATTCTTTTTTGGTTGGTTGGTTTTCTGTAGTGATGAGGTTTGATTTCTTTCCCTTTCTCTTAGGTATTTTGGTTCTACCAGTGAATTTATAGTTTAACATGCTTTCATCATGATGGTTGTTGTCTTTTCACTTCCAGATGTAAGACTCCCTTGGGCATTTCTTGTAAGACCAGTCTAGTGATGATGCATTCCTTTACTTTTGGCTTCTCAGTTAAAGATTTTATTTCTCCCTCATTTCTGAAGAATAGCTTTGTTTGATATAATTGAAAGGGTCCACTGAGGTGAGGTGGGCCGGTGCTGGTGCCAGTGCCACAGGAATAGTGCAAGATTGTAACAAGGAAGAAAGTAGAAAGAAGTAAAGTTTATTATTCACCTTTCACAGTTTGGAAAGAGGGCCAACACTCAGAAGCAAGTGTGGCATTGAATGGCCAAGAATTGGGTTTATTAAATGTTTTTTCTACACCCTTTTCCTTCTCATCTCCTTCTGGAATGCCCATATTCTGAATATTTGTTTGCTTAATTGTGTTCCATAAGTCACGTAAATTCCTTCATTCTTAATTTTTTTCCTACCTGTGTTATTTCAAGTCCAGGAAGTATTTCCTCTGCTTGATCTAGTATGTTATTGAAGCTCTCAATTGTGTTTTTTATTTCATTCACTGAATCCTTCAAGTGTAGGATTTCTGCTTGCTTCTTTTTTTATCATGTTTATGTTTTTGCTTAAATTCTCATTCAAATCATGAATTGTTTTCTTGATTTTGTTGACTTGTATACCTATATTCTTTTATGTCTGAGTTTCCTGAAGATTATTATTTTAAATTATTTTTCTGGTATTTTATGTATTTCCTTATTATTGGGATCTGTTACTAAAGAATTACTGTGTTCCTTTAGAGATATCATACTTCCTTACATTTTCATGTTTGATGTATTCCTACATAGATTTCTATGCATTTGGTTGGTAAGTCACCTCTTTTGATTTTATGGGTTAGGTATCATAGGGAAATACATTTGTGTGCATGGATCTTGGGGTGTTGGTTCAATTGGTGCATTGGCTTTGGGTCTAGGTAGATGCAGTAGTGTGGTCTGCATGTAGTTTCTTCAGTTGCAATCCACACTAGTGACATTTGCAAGTGTCTCGTGGCTTACTCTGAAAGAGTTTGTGGTGGCGATGGTGTGGATTTGCTGGATGTGTGCTTGCCAAGCTATTTCTCAGGTCACATGTGCGTGCATGTGATGGGTCAGCCAACTCGGGGCTAGGGTTTGGGCTGTGAGGCAGTTACCTGGGCCAGGATCACTCACATGAGGTTACTCAACCAGTGCAGACGGGTGTCTGTCAGCAGTGGCCCACGGGGATTATTCTCTAGTCCAGAATGTAGATACACAGTTACGCGGTAAGTCTGGGAGCATGTTTTGCCAGGGGAAGACTGGGACTCTTATTCAGGTTTGGGTTGTGGTCACATGGCTTCTTGACTGGCCTGCGTGTATATTTGCTGGGAGTGGCCCATAGGGCTGTTTCTTAGACCTAGGATGTGGGATCACAGCTCCTCAGCCAGCCTGAGGGCTCGCCTGCCTGGGGCATGTTACAGAGCTGCTTATTGGATTCGGAACACAGATGCATTGGCTGCTAGGCTGGTCTGGGGCCATGTCTGCCAGGGACAGCCTGAGGAACTGTTTCTCAAGCCCTGATTGCAGGCGTGGGACCATTG
Organism: Tarsius wallacei; assembly: GCA_963574415.1. NCBI lineage: Eukaryota > Metazoa > Chordata > Mammalia > Primates > Tarsiidae > Tarsius > Tarsius wallacei. The sequence goes on from CAUYQG010045833.1 coordinate 7,603, forward strand.
GGAAGGCTAGGGGATTCTCTGAAGTGGGTGGGGCACTGCAGGGCTGTTTCTCAGGGTATGGGCATGTAACCACTCTGCCAGCCTGGGAGCACATTAGCTGCTAAGAGGCTTGAAGCCTTCTTCCACTCACTGGAGGATATACAGCAGTTTGGTTGGCTCAAGGGCAGATTCACCCTGGACAGGCCTGTAAGACTGTTCCTCCAACTGAAAGTGAGGACAGCAGGAGTTGTTTTTGCTGTAGTGCAGCATCAGAGTAACAGTCAATCCTGGACCCAGGTTCTGCACTGCTGGGATTGTAGCATCCAGCCACTGATATGGGTTTGGAATGAGGGTGGAGCCCCCAGGCTGAAAGAAGTACAGTGGCTACTAGTTCCCAAGGAAGCTATACTCCAGAGATGGCTCTGGTCTCAAGATTATGCTGTGCTGCAGCAGACTGCCTCACAGGGGTCCACAGACTGTGGATAGTGCATGCTTTTTGCTCCTAATCTGGAACAGTGCAGCTGTGTAAATTCGCGGTAGCTGTCTAGACTAGACTCGGGGCTTGTGAGAACTGTGAGGGTCTCCTATAGTAAGCACTGCAGGTGTCTTGGGTGGCAACAGGCACTAGTGGGGTTCTCCTGCTTATCTGTTCTCTGCAACAGGAAGTCCCTTCTGACCACGGGCAGATTCAATCCAGGTGAGAAAGATGGAACTGCATGTCTACTCCCCCAGCTGCACTGCAAATGCTCTCCCTTCGACCCTCAGTCAAATCTTATTTGTTTATTTATTGCTTTGGTCCTTTCTTATGAGGGGGATGAGCGCCAAGCATCTCTAGTCAGCCATCTTGCTGACATAATCAGAATAACTGAATTTGAACCAACTCCTGTCAGGGATGCTACAGAACACCTTTGTGCAGGAATTAAGAGGCTGGGACAGTTGACCCCTGAAAGTCCCTGCTAGGACGAAGATTCTAAGAGCCCATGTTTGAAATGGGTAGTCACAAGAAGACCCATCCTCACTTTGACTAATTGGAAACTTTTCTGTTTTCATATCCAAAAATAAAACTCAAGAAGAGACGCTAGGCCGTCACCCTTTATCTGACTTGAATTTCAATATTTTTTCCATTATCAATCCCAGTCACATCTAAGCTATGCTGCCTTTTACGTTCTTTCTATTTTTTTTTTTTTTTTTTTTGAGTTGGAGTCTTACTCTATCATCCAGACTGGAGTACAGTGACATGCTCACAGCCACTGCAACCTCGACCTGCTGGGCTCAGGCAATCCTTCTGCCTCAGTCTTCCAAGAAGCTGGAACTACAGGCACGTGCCACTATGCCCAGTTATTTTTTTTTTAATTTGCCGTAGAGATGAGGTCTCACCAAGTTACCCAGGCGGGTCTTGAACCCATGAGCTCAAGCAATCGTTTCACCTCGGCCTCCCAAAGTGCTGGGATTATAAACGTGAGCCACCACACCCAATCTTTTTTTTTTTTTTTGAGTTGGAGTCCTATTCGGTTGCCCAGGCTGGAGTGCAGTGACATGCTCATGGCCACCACAGTCTCGACCTGCTGGGCTCAGGCAATCCTTCCACCTCAGTCTTCCAATTAGCTGGGACTACAGGCACATGCCACCACACCCAGTTTTACACTTTCTATGTCATGCATTGTTTGCTATTGCTTCAGGTTTGCATATCTGGTCCTTAAAGTAGGATTTCAAAAATTAGATGACAGTAATCAGTTCTTAATTCAGCTCTTCCTGTGTAATAGATCACCACGAAAATTAAAATAAAATTAGAAATGGACTAGTTTGACTGATCTAGGTTGTACTCCACTAGGCTTGACTCCAGGTCATAGGATAGACTCAGGACTGTTTGTATAGTTCTCATCTTCTGGGACTAGCATTCAGGGCATATCTTTCCTACAGCAATCACAGTTACACCTGAGGATAAACCCAGTGATATGAGACATTTCAAGTCTTTGCTTAAATCATATCCTTTAATGTTCCATGGGCCAAAGCAAGTTAAGTAGCCAATCCCAAATTCAAGAAATGGGGAAGTTCACTCTGTCCATCATAAGGCTGTGACAAAGGTAGGAATGTATGGTATGGAGAGCATATTGTCAGAGATGTTACAGAATAATTTGTTTAGAGGTCAAGAATACTTGATACCAAAATTTCAACTCACTGTTGAGTTGAAATGCGGAATCACTTACTCTCTTGTATTTACTATGTCTCTGAACTCTCACTGCCCTAAAACAGAGATTGGACAGATTTGGACAATGTGGGACCTGTCACGAACCAATTCAAGCATTTTAAAAACTTGTACATATATAAAATACAAATATAAGAACAGATGTATAAACACGCACAAATGCAGGTATATGTACATATATGTATACTTGTATATCTGTGTGTATACTGTTATATGTTACTTATCAACAGGGATCAGTTCTGAGAAATGCAATTTTGTTATCTGAGAAATGCAATTTTGTTATTGTTCAAACATCATAGAGTGACTTACAGAAATCTAGACAGTACAGCCTACCACTCACCTGGGCTATATGGTATAGCTTATTGCTCCTACGTTATAAATCTGTACAGCATATTACTTACCATATTGAATACTTACTGTAGGCAATTGTACAAAAAGGTATTTGTGTATCTAAATATATCTGAATCTAGAAAAGGTACAGTACAAATACAGAAAAAAAAAGATTAAAAATGTACACCCGTACAGGGCACTTGCCACGAATGGAGATTTCAGGACTGGAAATTGCTCTGGGTGGTGAGTGAGTGAGTGAAACGGAGTGAATGCAAAGGCCTAGGACATTACTGTACATTACTCTGCACTTTATAAACTCTGTACACTTAGAATACACTAAATTTATTTTTTAGTGTATTTAATATTTCTGTTTCTTCAGTAATAAATTAATCTCACTTGCTGTAACATTTTTAGTTTATAAACTTTTAATTTTTCAACTTTTTTATTATTTTGTAATAACACAGCTTAAAACACACATTGCATAGCTGTACAAAATATTTTCATCCTTTATGCCCTTATTCTACAAGATTTTTCTATTACAAATTTTTTCTTTTTACTCTAAATGTTTTTGTTAAAAACACAAACACACACTTTAGTCTAGACCTATACTTGGGTCAAGGTCATCAAGATATCTCTAGGTGATCGGAATGTTTCAGCTCCATTATAATCTTTTGGGACCATCATCATATGTGTGGTCCGTAGTTAACCGAAACGTCATTCTGTGGCACATGACACAGCTGCTGCCATTAATGCAACCACAAACACTATATCTCAGAGTTACACAAACGGCCCAGGACCCAGGCTTCTGTCTGCTCTCACACATTCTTTTTGGAAACAAAGAAACCACGTGAACCTCCTCTCTAAACTTTCTCCCATTACTTGGCATCCAAGATCCTAGAATTGTCAAAAGTGACAAAGAAATTGAGATGTGGAGCTTCAGACTTCAAAAGCAAGAAGAGACATTGGTGGTTTTATCCACATACCAAAAGTATAAGGAGGGGAACCCTCCTTGGGGTGTTCAGCAATAATTTAGTAGGTAAAACCCTCGGCCCTTGTGTTGTCTATTTTAGTAACTTCTACTAATTATAATCCACTGTACCATCCTGTTGCTTGAAGGAGAGGCATATTCTCTCTCTCCTCTGCTTGTTCTTTTTTTTCATTTTTTTGAGTTGGAGTCTCACTCTGTCACCCTTGCTGGAGTGTAGTGGCACATTCACGACCACCCCAACATCGACCTGCTGGGCTCTGGCGATCCTTCTGCCTCAGCCTTCCAAGTAGCCGGAATCACAGGCACGCGCTACCATGCTTGGCCAATTTTTGATTTATTGTAGAGACGAAGTCTCACCAAGTTGCCCAGGCTGGTCTCGAACCCACAGGCTCAGGCAACCCACTCACCTTGGCCTCCCAAATTGCTGGGATTGCAGTCTGAGCCACCGAATCCGGCCATCTCGTCTTATTTTCTATGACTAGTTTCCTGAGTGCAAAATACCCACTCCCTTACACAGCTTCAATTCCTCATCTACTTTTCGATTTTTTCCATTTCCTTCCACCAGCCACTCCTTTGCAATGAAAGCTACAAATACTTGTGGGCAGTTTTTAAATTATTTAACACATATGCAGTCAATTTCACAGACATGACAAGAATGCCATTCAGGGTCCCAGAGGGCACTAAGAATGTTCTCCTAGAAGCAAAGGACTCTCCTCTGACCCACCAGCACCGGCCCTCAGGGAGTCTGGAATAGAATGCTTCCCTCATCACCAACAGCCCAATTCACCAGTCTGCTTTATCATACTTGGCCTAGGACTCAGTTCAGAAAAGATTGCTGGCTGGAATCTTTACAACCCAATAGGATATCTCTAATTCATGGTTACTTGCTTTATGTATAGAAACAGAAATTCAATCATCCTCTCTCCTATCTGTTTTTGTGAATGTTTTCATGTATCATCAAACAAAAGTTTGCGTGCCTAGAAATTTAATAATTGTTTTAAAAACAAAACAATATGCATGGACTTCAAACAATTTCTGGAGCTAGTAAAAATATTTACCATATGCCTACTATGTACAAGACACTGACCTGGAATATGTGTGGACTAGCCCTTTATTTATTTTGTAAATAAAGTTTTATTGGAACACAGCCACACCCATTAATTTACATATGATCTATCTGCTTTCAAAACAAAATGACAGAGTTGAGTACTCACAGTAGAAATCATATAGCCCATGAAGCCTAAAATATTTACTGTTTGACCCTGGACTAGACATTGGGCATTTTGCCACATAGTTTGCTGCACAGAATTCTGGAGAATCCTACTGGTTCCCATAGCATTCACTGCAAATATTGTTTGCTCCTAAAATATATGACTCTATTTTGACCTCTTTCCAAAGCTCCAAAAATCACAGTTCCAACCTTTGAGGCATCTCCTGCCTGTTATCCCAATATTTCATAGGCTTCTCAAGCTCCATCTCCCCATAAAAGCCTCCCTCTTTATGGCATCCCTTGTCTCATTTTCGGCATCATCACCCAGAGATTCTGAGTCTGGGTTTCCTAGGATCCTTTCCTGGGTCTTTCCTTTCACTCAGCTCCACCTGTAACTGCCATGACTCCCTCCTATATATCTCCCAAGACTGTCTCCTCTGTTTCATCCTTGCTGCCACCTCTGCCTTTGACTCCTGTCTGGAGCCCCCTTCTACCTCCAGGGCTCACCTCACTGCCCTCAGATGAATGAGAATCAACCAAGCTGAGGGCTTTTTCATACAATTTAGGAGACCAGCCCCTGCAGCTCTAAAAATAATAATAACTCACACTTATATAGCTCTTACTATAGCCCAGGCACAGTTCTAGGTAATTTAGCATATGTCAGTGCCTTAGAGTCACATAATAAATCTATGAGGTAGGCACTTTTCCTATCATCCCCACCTTATAGATGGGGAAACTAATGCTCAATGACATTGAGTAACATGCCCAAGGTCACAAGCAAGCAAAGGGAAGAGCTGGGATGCAAACCCAAGCAGTCTGGCTCAAGTTTGTGCTCTAAACCACAAGTTTGTGCAATGCTGCCTTGGCTGACCTAAGCTTTATTTATCTTGCCAGGGTTACCAACACCGAACCCAAAGTCAGCTCAGGTGACAACTGCCTCATAGGCTCCGCACACTCCACAGCAGAATATGGAGAATTCTCACACAATGGACTTCAACCTGGCATGCCAGAGGAGAGGCTGCCCAACCACCAGGCCTCTCCCTTCATGGTCAGGAGTGAGGCCCATGGACTCAGCACATAAAGGAAGCACAGAGCTGCACTGGTGAGGGGAGAACAGGATTTCAGGATCGCTGAAGTAGTCAGGGCAATTACAACCGTAAGCAGGCTTTCTCCTGCATTTGTCTGAGATAAAATCCATTACCAAGCTGCCTTTCTGCTCCCAGATCTGTCACTCGACAAGCTTTTATCCTGAATAGCAACACACTTAAATATTCAGCAAGTGCCCCACAGAGCTCTAAATACTGAAAGCATACATAAAAGGTCATGGTCTCTATCCCCTCCCTCCTCCTGGATTTATAGTTTAAGAGGCAAGACCCCAGTGCTGCACTCTTAATAAAATGTGGCCTAAAAATATAGAAAGAGCTTATTTTTTGCCCTGTTTTTTCAACATTGACTTTCTCCTGTCTTTGTTGAGTATAATCAGGGGGAAAAGGCAGATAAAATTACTCAGTCAATTCATTTGAACAAAGTATATTAAGAATTTACTCTGTGCAAAGCTCTGTGCTTGGCGTTGAAAGTGATCAGCAGGAGTGTCGAATAACTACTATCTTCAAGAAGTTTTCTATCTAGCAGGAAGATAAGTTATGTGTCTACACAAATATAACACCATATTATAGCCCATGAAAAGTTTGCAGAAGGGAAACAATAGTGAATGCCACTCACTGGGCCCCTGCTATATGCCAGGTACTGTGTTCAGTCCTGCAAGTCTTCTACTATCTCAAATAATACTTATTACAACCCTGCAAGGTGGGGATTATTATCCCCATTTTGCTAAGGAGAAAATTAAACCTTCTCAGAGAACCTAAGTAACCTACCCTAGAGATAGAAAAGCTGAGATTTAAAACCAACTAATGAAGACTCCGAAGCCCACGGCAGAGGCATCATTTCAGGTCCATTTGACCCTAACAAACAAGTTGAATGTTTATGGATTTGGACCAGTGCATCCCAAACAGAGGGAAGAAAGAGAGGGAAAGCCCAGAAGCAAGGAAACAGAGTGTGTGCCTGGGGTGGAAGAGAAGGGAATGTGATGGAGTAAGTCTTGAGGACAGGTGGGGGTTTTAACGGGGTAGCAAGGAGATTCCATCATTTGGTGGCAACTGGCTAGCCACAATGGTGACTCCTCCAGAGGACATCAATTTTAGGATATAAAAACTGGCTTCAAACCTTTTTCTGATTTTAAGCCAAATCATGTCCATCTTCCTCAATGCTGTTCCTATAATGTTTTTTTCTCTTTTCTTTTCTTTTGAGTTGGAGTCTCACTCTGTCACCCAGGCTGGAGTGCAGTGACATGCTCACAGCCACCAAAGCCTCAACCTACTGGGCTCAGGTAATCCTTCTGCTTCAGTCTTCCAAGTAGCTAGAACTATAGACACGCGCCACCACGTCCGGCTAATTTTATTTATTGTAGAGATGAGGTCTCGCCAAGTTGCCCAGGCTGGTCTCGAACCCGTAGGCTCAGGCAATCCTCTCACCTCAGCCTCCTAAAGTGCTGGGATTATAGGTGTGAGCCACCACACCCAGCCCTTATAAGTTTTCTTAACACAACCATATCTTGAGCAATTTGGGGCCGAGCAAACATGGACTCCCAGGGCAGAGTGCTTGTCCTTGCAATGGGCCTTCATGCTCTGGTGATAGAGATAGCAGGGATTCAGACGCGTTCCAGTTAATCCCTTCTCCCTCAGAGAGGAGTAGTTATTGCCTTGAATCTCTGCCTCATCATAGAAGAGCCAAATTGGTTCGTGGGCATTCTACTGGGATTGGTATGTGGCATGTTGCATTAATAGAGTGTTTGAAGTACAGCCTTCAGACAGCATGCTTCCATTGGCAGCACTTGATCATAATCAGAGACTCAGAGAGTCAACCACAAGAAAGAACAGAGTCTGAAGTCTACTTATGGGATAAAATGAAGCAGATAAGCAGGGATAGAAGAGGAAGAAGGGTGTGAAAGAATCTCAATCTGTGTTTTCAATAACAATGCACAAGTTCACGTTGCCTGGGTGTCTTATGAGCATGAAGACTCAAGGTCATTGGAGGAAATGAACATGAATTGACCAGGCAAATTTCCACACATCGTGTGGAAAAGTGATGTACAAAGGTGAACTCAAAGGTCAAAGAACTCGTATCATAGACTCATAGCAGGAGGGAACAACAAAGATTTTAGCCCTCATTTTAAAATTGGAGAAGCTGAAGCCCAGAAGTGCAAAGATTACCCAAGGTCACACAGATGGTTAACAATGGGACAAGATCTGAAGTATCCTGATTTCCAGCCCAGGGTCTGTTTATGACACCATACTGCCTTCTAGAAGAAAGTGACTATGAGCAAGCAGTAAATATTTTTTTTTTTTTTTTTGAGTTGGAGTCTCACTCTGTCGCCCAGACTGGAGTGCAGTGGCCGCTCCCGGCCCCCGCAGCCTCAACCTGCTGGGCTCCGGCGATCCTTCTGCCTCAGCCTTCCAAGTAGCTGGAATTACAGGCGTGCGCTACCACGCCCGGCTAATTTTTTGATTTATTGTAGAGATGAGGTCTCGCTTGCCCAGGCGGGTCTCGAACCCACGGGCTCAGACAATCCACTCACCTCAGCCTCCCAAAGGCGCGGGATTACAGGCTGAGCCACCGAGCCCGGC
>CAUYQG010045837.1:0-27872 GCA_963574415.1 Tarsius wallacei
ATAGACTCATAAGAGTTCTCATCTCAAAAACTCATTATAATAACCAAAGGAAATTTAAGGTGATATGCAACAAGCAGTTGTTATTTTATTTAGTGAGAACTAAGCAGGAATCCAGTTTTGGGGATGTGAAGAAAGACAAAGTAAACATGGTAACATTCAGAATCAAAGTAAGTTCAGTCCTTATTTAAGGAGAATACAAAACCTGAATACCCAAGAACTTAGCACATATGAACCATAAAGACATAAGTTTAGAAGGAAGTTGTGTTTATTACGTTTATTGGCCTAAGTGAGTCCAAGATGATGATGCTATCTTCACAGTCATATTACACCAGAGATGAGCAGTACCTGCTGCATTATACCTGCAAAATACTCCAAGTGATGGAGAATTCAAAGTTTTCAGGATTCCAAAAAAGACAGAAACTACAATACCAAAAGATGAAAGAGATGGAATTGAAATAAATACACCCAGGTGCAGTGGCTCACACCTGTAATGCAGTACTTTTGAACCTGAGATGGGTACATTCCTGAAGATGGGGAAGTCAAGATCTGTGTAGACAACAAAGTGAGACACCATGTCCACAAGCAATAGAAAAATTAGCTGGACTTTTTGGTGGGTGCTTATACCCCCTCCTGCTCAGGAGGCTGGGGCATGAAGATCATCTGAGCCCAGGAATTTGAGGCTATGGTAAGCTGTGATTATGCCAGTGTGCTTCAGCCTGTGCAAGAGACTGAAAGCAGTTCTCAAAAAAATAAGGAAATAAGGAAAGAAATAAAAAGAAATGAAGAAAAAGAAATAAGAAAAAATAAGAAAATATATGTCAGAAAAATAATATTATGAAGAATGTGCATAACAGGAATGGGGTCAATTCCTCAGGAAGACCACAAATCCCAAAAGTGTCTGCACAAAACAAAAGGTCTTGAAAACACATAAAAACAAAAACTGATATAAATGAAAGGAGAATGATATACCCACAACTATTGAGGCACACTTTATCACTCCTCTCTCTGTAACTGATAAAACAAGTTAGGCAACAAATACTTAGAAGACCTCAAAAACACTATCAATGAAGTTGATATAATTTAGAGAATATTCTGTTCAACAATAGCATACACACTTTAAAATTAAACAAAAAATATTTGCCAGGATACAACATATTTGGACCATTATGAACTCTAAATATGTATTAATGTAGTCAAATAATAAAAACCTAGAGCTATAGTGTTAAGAGAAAAAAACTGGAAACCCAGGAAAGGCAAAGTTTGGTAGCATTAAAAAATAATAATAATAATTGATACATTTGATTTAATCAAATCTAGACAATTTAATTTCTAAAAAGACTAAAAAACACAGAAGAAAAAAATTGGAATTTATTACATGTAAACACAATTTCAGTAATAAAAAAATAAAATGTGCAAAGATTTGTATATACATTTTACTAAAGAAAAGACATGGGTTGTGGATAAGCATAAAAAAAGAAAAATGTTTGATATCATTAGCCAATAGTAAAACTAATCTTATTCATAAAAAAAGGATACAATAACTTTTTTAAAAGAATTAGAAAAGAATACAAGAATATGAAGCATTAAATTCAAATTCACACGTGTAGCACATAAAGTTAAAAATTTAAAAATATTTATATCACACTGAATTCAGAAATAAGTTTAAAAGAATAATACCAATATCCAAGATGGACTCGTTTTTGAATGCAGTGATCAATTGACATTAGGACAATGATAAGCATAACAAGCGACTGCTCATCAAAAACTATGTAAGCCAAAAATAGAAGTGACATTTTAAAATTACTACGAAATATGCTTTTATGACACTGAGAAATTAATGGAGAATGACACAGCCATAGATACAGAAAAATCGTGTGTTCCAATTCAATACTGAGTTTTCTTTAAAGCACTAAACAAAGTAAGATTATAAGCCAAATTCCTTTATTTGATAAGGGAATTTAGGAAAGAAATATGGAAATTTAAATTAACAGTAAATGATAGAAGATCTCCTTAAAATTCAAGAGTGCAATAAGGATTTCTGTGGTCACTCTGCCTCTTCAACATTGAATTGAATCCTCCTGCCAGTTTAATATAACAAACAGACAACATAACATTCAGATTAGAAAAACAATATTCATAGATAATATATGAATGTTTACATAAGAATTCAATAAGTATTAAATAATGAAAAAATGGAATTACACATTAAAAGTGTATTGTGTATAAAAATGGCATTAAGTAGCCAATTGTCTTCCTTATGCCAGATACAAGTTAAAAGTTCTGATGAAAATAACATCATTCTGTAAAGCAAAATATTATATGACACTCAGTTATAGCTCTTAGAAAATATGTCTGAGTCACCCTGAATGCTTTCAGACACAAGAATTTACTGAAGCCCAAGGGCAGACAATACAGTTTCAATGGTCATGCACTCAGGAGAATGAGGCTATCATTCTGTGCTGCACTAGCTGTAGCAGTCACTCTGTTGACAGTCCTCCTAGCCTAGTGACTCTGCTGTACTGCATTTCAGCCTCTCTGCATCAACTTCATACTCCTCATTCCTTCTTTATTCATCCCATGCAATTTCTCTGATGAAGAATTAAGTTGGTGTAATTAATATCTATTCAAGGGAGTGTGTCTATTGTTCAGAGTTCCCTAAGAGATAATAATAATGATCACTAACATTTAATAAATTCTTCCTAAGATACAGCTAATTTTAGATCATTTTATTTAAACCTGGTAACAACGATATACAATAATTATAACTAGCATTTTTTTATTTTTTACAATTTACTTTTACACTTTATTTTTTAATTTTACAATTTTTTATTCTTACAATTATAGTGCCTAAAGTCATAAAATAAAGGTGCCAAATGCACACATTTAGTGAGTCTTGGCGTATGATGAGCCTATGTCCATACTCTTAGTCACTCTGCACATGTTCCAAATCACTGCCTTTCACAGTCCAGTCTCTACAAAATTACATTTCCATAGAGTATAGGTTCCTCTTCAAATAATTTGTGGTCAGGAATACAAATCTATGCATTACAAAACACCACAAGGTTTACACAAAAACTTTCAGTTGCCAATTTGTTTTTATGGGCCATAGAGATAGCAAATGTATAGAGTACTGATTAAAATTAAGAGTAGGACTGATTTAAAAGCAAATAAAGCTGTACCTTTAAAGTACTGATACAGTAGATGAATGTAACAATTGATTTTAATCATAACATATTGATAAAAAGATTATTGACTTTATACAAATAAACAAGAAAAAGATTCTTCTATCACTTTATTTTTAAAGCAAAAACTGTAAACTGGCAGAGTATTAACTGATTGGGTCAAGACAATGGATTTAACTGACAACTAAAGCAAATTATATGGGCTGAAAATAAATGTATGGTATTTAGCACAAAAGAAAAGAATACAATTTAACATAGAGTAAGCATAGCTGAACCTTGCATGCCCTTACGGAAGCACAAGGGCAGACAATACAATTTCAATGGTCATTCTGTGCATTAAACAAAAAAAAAATCTTGAAAAATAGGATAGAAAAATGTGTGAGAAGAATTACTTTAACACAGGGGATGTACCCCACTCTCTCTGCTTGTCTAATCTTTCATTTCTTCATTGTTCTCTATCCCAATTTTGCAGAATATCTCAATTTGAAGTTCATGGATTCATGTGTTGGATGTAATCTTCATCCCTGACTGCACATTGGTATCACTTTGAAAATTTTCAGAAAATAAATCCCAACTATCTATTTATTAGTTAACTTCTAAAGTTGGAGACCAATAATAACTGTTTTTAATAACCCTTCAAGTAGTTAAAAAAAAAGGGTGGCTTGTCTCTGCTCAATTCCTCAAACAGGAAAATGAATGATGCTTCTCTAACAAGAAGAAACAAATCTGTGAAATGCATGCTGACTATTTCACAATATCCTAAAATGTTTTGATCCTATTACTATTATAAAAGATAATATATTGTTATAAAGGTAAAACATAGACTCACTATAACTTGGTTTTAATATCTAAATTTGTGTTATTTTCAGAGACAGCAAATTAGTATGAAATAAAGGAGTGTGGACCACCATTATCTAAAAACAGGGAGATATATATAAAATAGTAAAAATTGGCTCTCTGCATTCTATAAGATAAATAAACTTATCAAAATAATCTTGTTGTTAGACAAGTAAATCCTCTGTGCACCTCCACAACAAAAATTCCAAATTATTAAATACTTAAAAGGCTAATTCAGGAGTAGTATGTTACAAGAAAAAAAAGGAACCAAATTTAACACGCCAGTCATCTACATGGAAGTTATTTTAATTGATTTAATCACTGTACTAAGGCTAGTATAAGACAAAAAGAAAATGCTGTCTCTGGGATGATGACCTTGAATTAAGATTTGGCCAGCAACTAACTTCAACAATTAATTTGATTAGTTATGTTATTATATAAAAATTTAAGTCAGCACAATGCACTGATTGAATGGCTAGTGGATTTGTGGTGTCATCTAGAAATAGATTTGGCCAAAAATGAAGCTATCAGATTCAGAAAGAGTTGAAACAATGTGAGGTTGTCACATGGAAATCCATATTTTTTCCAAAATCTTGCATTATTTTAAAGTATTTTAAGCCTAGGGGAGAAATATCTTTGAGTTTTTCTTAAACTTCTCTTTAAGGCTGATGTCAAAATTTTTAACATTCTTGTCACATATTCAGGAAAAATCACTGTAAGCATTCTTGAGATAGCTTCATATGCCTATAAAAATTACTGTTTTATTTCCCATGTGTTTAAAAATTTTTAGTCAAATATCGTAGAACTTTCTGCTATTGTCTTTACTATTAATATTGGAAAATATCCATTTTCTGAAGATGAATCTCTGTATACTGCAATGCAATCTTACCTTCATCCTCCTATACTTCTTTATCCAACTTAATCCCATACTCATCCACTAGGGTAATATGAAGACTAAATAAATATATCTATGTAAAATGTTGAATTCAGTGAGTTTCATATAATAAAATAAGCCATCATAAATTATCATTAGCATTGTGAGGGAAATTAAGATGACGTGACCTAGTATAGTTATTTTACAGATGATATTTGTTGACAAGAGGGTTGAAATAATGTGTAAAATGTCACATGAAATATTCCCAGAAGAGTCTTGTTGCCCAATTTTTCATTGGCTATTGCCTTCTACCAACTTTCATCACATTATATCTTTTCCATCATCTATTATATAATATATTCTTCTGGAATCTCGATTCTATTCCATTGGTCTATATGCCTGTTCCTGTACCAATACCAAGCTGTTTTGATTATTGTAGCTCTATAGTAGAGTTTGAAGTCTGGCAATGTGATACCACCTAAACTACAATTAGGGTATCCTTTCCAAAAAGGGCAGTCTGCTTAAGTACTAAGGGCTCCATTGTCTTGGGACAATGTATATAAATGTGGACACACACACACCACACACACACACACATGCGCGCGCGTGTGCACAATGGGGTTACACAGAGTCCTGGGTGGTCTGGCCTTGCTTGCTACCCCTGACGGCTTTCACACTGGCCTGCTAGTCATCATTTCTTTCCCTAGTTTCATTCAAATTCAACAGCATGCTCTCTTGCCTTCAGTGATTGCATACCTACTCCCTTGGCTTGGAAGTCCATCCTGCCTTATGTTCCAACCTTGGTCTACATGGTAATTGTCACCCTTCTTTCAAAGAGTCTCAGTGACCACTCACTCAGAGAACACATACATACTCTTTGTTTAAGTCTCCCTTTTCTGTGCTCCAATGGCAACATGAATGTACCTTAATCATATCCCTTATCAAACAGTATTCATATATTTATTGGTTGGCTCTTCCACAGGCTACAACTTGTGGAGTGTTTATTTTAAGTCAGACATTGCACTAAGCGCTTTAGATGCATTAGCTCATTATATTCTTACATTAATCTTGTAAAGTGGTGTTATTGTTATTGGTTTCCAAACCCAAAGATGATATTTTTCACCTCTAAACCCTAACCAAATCAAAGATGATATTTTTGACCTTAACCCTAACCCTAACCTTCTAGAGAATATGGCACCACTAAGCCGAATACAGTATGTGTTTACTTACAACTAAATAAATACATGAAACTCTGATTCAGTACTTTTCACTTACTAGCTGTGTTACCTGGAAAATTACATATATTTCTAAATTTCAGTTTCTCCACTTACCAAGTAGGGGTAGTAAAAAATATTTCATGAAGCTATTTAAGTATCAAATGGAAAAGAGTTAAAGTCTTAGTTCAACTGGTAGGCACAGAGCAGGTGTCTCCCAACCCTACATTCAGGGGTTACAGTTCATGCTCTGCTTAGCAGTAATGCTTAGCTATCAGGGTGGGAATGGAGGTACATATGGACAAATGAAGGGATGGGGAGAGATTGTTCTAGTGGATAGAGCAGCAGATGATAATGGGATGGATCATGGGACTCGACAAAATACAAACGGAAGTAGAAATAGAAAAAGGTCCTACATATATATATATATGTCTTGCTAGGGATGATTAGTGTTTACCAATGTCTGGTCCATCTCTTCTTCTTAGGCATAAAAAAGAGTCCCAGTCAACTTGTAGTCAGGCTGTATCATGTGACTAGTTCTTACCAAGGTATGTAACTGGAAGTGGCATGAGTCATTTCCAAGTGAGGTATTTAAGATTCAAATTTCTACCTTCATGATTTTCTTTCCCTGCTGAGGGGTCTTTTGAGGTCACATTTATTATAGATGGCATAGCAACAAATAAGTCTTTGTGGTATTAAGCTACTGAGATTTGGGTATTAATGTGTTTTTGCAGCAAAGTCTAGCCTATCTTGACTAAAGAAGAGGTGAACATCTCTTGTGCTCTCCTGTATCACCTGGTCCCCTCCCATAATCACTTTTATTTTTTTACTGGAGGATTTATACCCTTTCTCTCTTCACAATTTCCAGCTCTCTGTTCAGTGTATTCTGACACATGTTATCAATTAATGAGAACGTTGAGACCATACAAAGATGAAGGAACTCAGAATGCTGAATGCCTTAGACTTCCCTTCTGAATCCTTTCCCTTGTAAAGCAGTGAATGTTGAATGAAGAGAGATGCCTCTGGACCACAGATGGCTCTGGAGAAGATAACCTTGAAGACAGACTAATTGCTTGGCTTATTAGCTTCTATATGTTGTAGAAGTGAAGAAAACTGAGGACTCCTGAAGCCCCCTCACCTTCTGTTCCAGATATCAGGTCTTAGCTTGAACACTACTGGAAACAAGCTAAAGATTATCATACCCTAATAATTCTACTGTCAATCATTACTGGAAAAAAAAAGGCATGGGAATGAGTCAACAAATAAGAAATAGGATATCCTGTTAGTGGTCCATGGAATCTCAGACAGTCTAAGGTATTAACAAAACTCAAAATGGTGCCATAGAGTCAGATCTGAGTTACAATTCTGAGGGTCCTTGAGCAGTAAGGAAAGGATAGACCCTCTGAGCCTATTTGAGTAATAATCACGTCCACTATTTATTTACTGTATAATATCTGCCAGCCTTTACTTCTGTCGTTACATTATAATGTCATATCAGCCCATACTGCCCTATGATTGGCATGCAATAGGTGGTTAATTTTTTGTGACACCCTTTTTCTCCCATGCATACACTACATTGATATCCCATCACTGGGGGGTTTATTCTCTTTATTTCTAATCCTCATCTCCAGCCTACTCCAATTTTCCCCTCCTCTAACTCTTGATTTTTTTAATTTTAAATTTTAAATATGTGGGATACAATTCAGAATTAGTTATACAAATGATCATTATGCAGGTGCCCTTGTTGATGAGGTGTGCCCCCCTCCCCCCACCCCGGCAGTTTCCCATTACTACCAATCCCTTTCTTATAGTATTACAATAGTTGTTCAAGGTCCGCTTATGAGTGAGAACATGTGATTTTAAAGGGCCTCTTTCTCCCTTTATAAGAAGTAACTGCTTTGGAACAACATATATGAGCTAAAGTCAACTCAGGTGTCTCAGTTCTTGAATAGACAATCCTCATATCTACTTACAGGGATGGCTTGGCGCTCCCCAGGTGCATGCTTGAAGAACTAGTGTTGGTCTTTGCTTTTGTTTTTCTGGACTCGATTACACCAGCTTTTGTCTTCCTGAGTGTGGCCGGAGAAGATGTATGTGTGGGGGTGGGGGGGGAGTGGTGGAGGGCAGTTTGAACACATCTGGATAGAGGGTAGGGAGTGGACAGAAGACTAGAGAGATATGCCAACCTTTGTAACAAGAAAAAATATTAAAGAAGGGGCTGGGATATTTCAAGGTCATTTTTAGGCTACTTAATGGTGAACTTATAATATAGTTCTCCTCTTTCACATTCTCACAAAACCATCAGGAAAATCCATAGGATTTCATTGACATATTAGAACCTAGAAGACACTGGGCAAGAACAAAGGGAACCAAGTCAAGGAGAACTTGTTGCACTCATGTAATTCTGAGGACCTGTAACCTGGAAAAGTCACCTCATTGGACTTAGCTAAGGAAAAATAGAACCACCACGCCACAACCTTCCAACCACACATTGTGAGTTTTCCCCTCTGAAAAATTTGACAGGATTTATAGAGACTGACAATTAAGAGCTTTCAAATAGACTATCTCACTTTTCATATAATTTCCTCTTACAAGTGATCCTTCATTACGGCTTCTACCCCAGCTGCCATAGCTGGATTTGACCATGCAGTGGTCCTGGTTCCCTTCTGTAACTGCTGAATAGACAATAAGGAAAGGACAGACCCATAGTCAAAGATTATCAAAATCATGAACAAAATCCTATGCATGGCCAATAAAAATGTATTAGTGCTCTGCAGGATCTCATCAAAATACAACGGCTGATAGAATCTAGTGTTGAAACCTGAAGCCAGTATCATTCCTGCCCCCTCTCAAGTTTCTGCACTTTGCATCTAGACTGTGTCCATTTGATAAATGGTTGATTTGTAGAACTGTATGAGAAGTGACTAAAGTCTAAGCTTTCACTTTCTTCCTTGGAGAACTGAGAGAGAGAACCTGTGCTTAGTAAGTCTGGATCTCTAAGGCTCAGGGACTCAGAAGATCAGGAAGAAGGAAGGAAGGAAGCTCACATTGTTTATCATCTATTATGCTCTTGAATATTTAGTAGAAAAGATTAATGATCTCAGGCTTAAAAGTGAAATGATAGACTTATAGATGGTAAGTGACTTGTCCAAGGTTAACCAGTTAAGTTTTGGTGCAGTCTCCAGGTGTATCTGATTTCCCATTATTTCATGCAACCTTTTACAGAGCTCTGTATAGCACAGAACCTTTCATATAGAATTATGTCAATGGGAGTGGGGATTTCGTATTCATAGCAGATGATTCTTACATCTCACTTGATTTCTTATATTACCTGTGGCCTGTTATCGTGTGGATAAAAAAGTCATGGACACATCATCCCCCTCTGGGAAATGTATTAGTATCTATAAAATGAGGGTATCTCACTGGAAAAGTGGCTATTTAGTTTCCTTGCCAGTCCATGCAGGAATGAAAAGCCATTATGTAGAGAGGATTAAAAAATGCTGAATAAAATGCTTGCCCTCAGGCTTAGTCCAAATAAAAAGAAGGCATATTTACAGAAGACCATTGCCCAGGCCTCTTGCTTATCTCCACTAGGACAATGCTTTAAGCCCATCACAACTACATGGCAGAACAGAACGACTGGTGACACTAGCCCCTTATCCCATGCTTCATTATTCTGGAGTTCAGCTTTTAACTCCCACTCCAAGGGGGCTGTTTTAATGGAATCGTTAGAGAGTGTTTACTAGATTAAAACTGTGGCTGTCTTCTGCAAAGCAACTCTGCAAATGGCTTTATGGGTTTCTGGATTTATTTTGTCTCGATGACTCGGCTCAGTTTGCAAATCAAATCAAAACTGATTTTTCTAACTGCCACTCGGGCGCACCCAGGAGGAGTCTGCCGAGCCAGCTGTGTTCCCTTGATGGTTGGCACCAATGACAAGAGTGCTGCTGCCTACTGGTGGCTAGAATGGTTCCAACCAAGGGAAAGCAGGCAAGCAAGCATGTACCTTCCTGACCCTAACTGAGGCAGAGGGGACAGGTCAAGGAAGCAAATTTTATTTTCTGGAAGGAAAGATGGTATACAGGATATATGTCTCAAGGATTTATGGGCAGAAATGATGAGCCTATTTGTAGTCATAACATTGATGCTCTCTTCAACTGAAGTTTCCAATAATGAAAGCAATTCCCTGAGGGAAAAGAGAGGCCCCAATCACAGCAGGAACCCAAACAATTCGTCCTTCTTGTTAGTGGGGATTGTAGATCACACAGTTAACCACCTACCTCTATCACTTTTACTTCTACTTTCCAAGAGAATAGTCTTGACATGTAACTTGCAGTGACAAAAATGAGTCCGTAGAAGAATAATGCCTTGTTAGACATTCATACTTACTTACATTCATCCATCCATCCATCCATCGATTATCTACTGAAGCAACCATTTATCCATTCATTAGTCCATTGATCCTTTGAAGGATCCATCCATCAGTCCATTTATCCATTTGTTCATTAAACACATTTTATTGAGCACCAATCTATACTAAGATCTGGGGATACAACAGTGCTCAAAATAGGCACAGTCTTTGCACTTACATCACTTTGAGTCTAACAGACAGATAGACATTAAACATGTTATGTAGACAACAAATATATACAGTTGCAAGTTGTGATGAGTGCTATGAAGGAAAAATAGAGAGTAAAGTAAGAATGGAAAATTGGAGATATACATTAAATTGGAGGTCAAGATGGTCTCCTGAGGACATGAGGTTTAAGATCCAGAGTGAAAGATTTACTGGCCAGAGCATTTCGAGTAGAGGGGCAAGATGAGCAAAGATCCTGAGGTTGGAAGGAGTTTGTATGTCTGTAGAAATAAAAGAAGACTACTATGCTAGAGTGTAATAAATAAGAGTGTAGAAGCCTAGATGAGGCTGAAGTGTGGGAAAAGGTCACACTGGTGGTGGCAGGGGGCCTATCAACAAGAGAAAGCAGCAAAGTGAACAGATGGGTACATGGAGGGAGGCGGGAGGAGAATTGGACAGACAGGAGAAACAGTGGGTAATGAAACCTGGATGGAACTGGACATCAGGTTCTCAAAGAGGAACTGCCTGATGTGGTTCCAGAATTGAGCAAGTAGGTCAGATACAATTATCCCCCACCCTATTCTGTCAGCTAGAAGGGAATGAATTGAGATACTTGGGTACCTCCTTTAGCAGCTGCAGACCCGCCAGATAGGATGATGCATCTCCAATGGGAAGGATTTTCTCTCCTACTTGAACTTCAGCACCTCTGACATCTCAGTGCCCCACCTCAAGCTTCCATGTGCTCATTTTCCCAAGTATCACTTTTGAGCATATCTGGCTTACATCTTCAACCTGCTACCTAAGTTGAGCCTATCCCTCATTTTCCAAGTGTAGAATAAACACTGTTGATGGTTCTAAATGTTTTCCCTGCTGACTTTCCCTTTCTTACATTTCTTCTTTTAACTATAAGGACAAAACCTGATTTTAAAATTGATCTTTTTTGCTCCCTGACTCTCTATTGCCTTTTCTTCAAAGTCTGAATAATAGTTTTGCTTCCAAACCAAAACTTAATGCTTGTTTGCTCATTGGCTGTGGTTTTCTTTCTACAGCTCTGAGCAGATCTATTCCCAGAGATACAGTGTGCCAAGCAAAGAGTTTCCAAATGTCCTTTTAGCTCTTGGATTTGAGGCAATTCCATTACCTCTTTGCTACCCTCTAATCCAACGTGACCAGTGTCTTTATAAAAAAAGGGGAAATTTGGACAAAGACATGCACACAGGGAAAATATAAAAATAAGTTGGTGAGATCAGTGTGGTGCTTCCACAAGTCAAGGAATACCAGAGATCTCCAGCAAATCACCAGACGCAAGAAGAAATGCATAAAACAGACTCTTCTTCACAATCCTCAGGAGGAACCAAGGCTGCTAATGCCTTGATTTCAGACTTATGTCCTCCAGAACTGTGAGACAACAACTTTTTGTTATTTAAATCACTCAATTTGAAGGATTTTGTTATAGCAGCCACAGCAAACTAATACAGGTCCCTTGCTTTTCAACTCTCCAAACTAAGCTGCACTAAATTAGAGCCTGAATGACTAGTGAGCAACATTACAGAAAGGCAAGGATCAGAGACACATACTAATGTGTATCTAATATGCTCCTGTTAGGGCTTGGGCTTGGGTTCCAATCAGAATGACCCTGCATGAGTACTTGGGGTACTTCAAGTAGCAAACATCTGGATCTGCAGGATCCACACTGCTGACCACTGACACTGATTGGACTCTCCAGGGTCAGAGACAGGACAGCAGCAAACTGCCTCATTACCAGATCACTGGCCTCGAGTCTAACATGTGATCACAATATAGGTGGTGGATGCCCTCCAGTAGACCCATGAGGATGGAGCCATGATGACAGAGAGAAGAGACCAATGACCCATTTCTAGGATTTTATATACCCTTGAAGCCTGCGGGATCCCTAGCATTTCCCTCTGTTCAAATAATACAGTTTTTAATAAGTTTGTCTAGAGTGAATTTGATCTAGGTAACCAAGAAGAAATGGGATAGGTCAAATGTGGATTCCTGGCCATAGATCCTTGAATCAAACTCCTCATGGGCAATGGATAGATCTAGGTAGGGTTTTTTAATCAGCCCTAGCTACTCCAAGTGTAGTACTTGGCACCAAGCAGACACTAATAAAACACAAGTCTCCTTTCGTTTGCCCTATCTTTGCAGCCCTATCTCTGCATTCCCCAAGCATCCTTGTTATCTGATTTGGTGCCGAGAGGGGACGTCTCCCTCAATGGTGGTTTACTGGGATTTTGCATTATCTAGTTCTCTGTCCCATTCCCAAGTGCTACTGGAGCCCTATTTTGGGGGACTAAAGTGCTGGCTCTCACTGAATTGGAAAACCAGGATGTGGATGCTTGGACTCTCCAATTTCCTGACCCCTCCTATCCTTTCACATATCTACACTTTATCTTCAACCACACTCCACTAAAGGAAGATGGTAACTTAAAGGTCAAACAAGAGGAGAAGCCCTTATGCTAAAGGGAGATCAAGAGTTTTTCTGCTCTAATTCGTTAAGTGACACTGTAATTCTTCTGTAGTTCAGCAATGCAGCTCTGGAGAAGCCCAGCATGGTGGACTTCTATGCCTCTGAGGGCTTCTATGCTCCTGAAGCTGCCTGGAAAATATAGTTTTAGATATGTGCCTTTTACCTGTCTTATGCCTTTTACCTGTCAGGTCATATGTTTCCAAGTCTCAGTTCAGAAAAGACTATCCAGCAAGCTACCTTTTCACAATGCTTACATTCCAGAGGGTGTCCTTAGAATTCCACATACCCCATGCAGGGCAGAGCCATTGCAGTGACCCCTCCCTTGTCTAGATGTCAAAAGCCATCCGGGAGTCACTGGAGCATATGATGTGAAAGAGTTTTCTCTGTGAGTTTCCTTGCCTCTCAGGTTGCCTGTTTAAATGGGCTGCAGACACCTCACTGTCCTGATTGTTGTCTAGAGCCCTAGTGCTTCTCAATTGATGGTGTTCTTCCTTCTACATTATCTGTTTTCTTCTGTGGAAAAGTCTGCCAAGACCTGTGATTTGTGTCACGTTTGTTTGCAGGCCATCAATTCTCCTTGCCTCACAGAGAGTATTTTATCTCTTTTCATCTAGTAGCCTGAGTTCCTGAGAGGGAACAAGTTAGGGACATGCCACCTTCTATGACTTATGAAATCAAGGTGGCTTCTTATCACAGTGAGCCCTTAGTGCTTCTGCCTCCTCCTTTCTCTTGCATCTTCTCTTCTGTGCCTACATATTAGGCTGATTTTTCTTCAAAGTTATAAAATACATGTGTGATAGGTCTTGGTGCATACTTTGTTAAATAGCTATAAATTCTCTCTCTCTCTTTCTCTCCTCCCTCCCCCCATTAATGTATGCTTCTGTGTGCTTTCCTCTGTGTGAACATGTACATATATAACATATTTACATACATACACACATACTTGGGTTATTGCCTTTGTCAATAGTTTCTACGATTTTATGTCTACTTATATATGCAATTTTCATCTCCTTTGAAGCAATCTATAAAACTATATATGCTGTCAATAAATGAAAAGAGCAGAAAAGGATTGCCCAATTTTGGTGAGTGTGTATGTAAAAATATCAATTCCATAACAAAAAGATAAACCCAATTTTTGACCATTCAAGCTTTTAATAGGTTAAATGATAACAAACCATCCATTGATTTTTGTCTTTTTAAAAAGTCTAATAAATAGAAACATGTACCAATTGAAAGAGGCAGGCGATTCAATTATAATTAGAAAAACAAAAGTGATGAGCCTGAACAATGCTGCTTTAGTTTTGGGGATAAGTGTTGAAAATGCCAACTCCATAATAATGTGGCATTTGTCTTCTCATTATTAAAAGAACCAACACTAATTACCTGATTTTTGAAAGCTATGTACCAATTGAATGAAATACAAAACCCAGAAAATGGGTCTAATAGACATGCTTAAAAAAAAAAACCCTGCATAAATATAGACCCAAATACAATGAAAATATTGTAGGAATATTTGGGTAAATTTATATTCATTACTCCACTGACTAATGTAACAGTCCATATTCTTATATGTCCATCCATTTATCTATTCATCCATCCATCCATCCATTTAGTAAATATGTTTTGAGCTTTTATTATGTATTAGGCATTGCACTACTAATATACACCCAAGACTATATGGTTTTGATGCAAATGACCCCAGTGAAAATAACAATTCTTTCTTGTTGTCATTAGCTCATTGTTGCCTAAATTTTCCCTGTTTGGTTAGAGGGAGAGAAATACTTCAATGGCTGAAGAATAGTAGAAGACAGACGAGGACATGCCAACGCCAACATACCTTTGGTAGCCAGACGAACACAGTTGATTTTGGTCTCCTGTGAACAACAAAAATGAGGTGTCAGTTAATTAGTTGTGGGTTATATAAGGTTGTTATATATAGAAAAAATATATACGTTTACATATATGCATGCATATGTATTTTTAATTATAATTTTAAATTTGTCCTTTTCATTTTTCCCCCATTGGAATCACCTTTTAATTCAATTTTTTATATTTCTTCTCAGGCTAGGTACATATGTTGTTTGGTTCACTTCCCAGCTCTTACCACCTTATTAACTTTTTCCCAGACAGAACTGCTTTATATACATATGAGACACTGCCCAGTACCCAACAACCTTAACAATAACACTTAGTATGTTGCAGTATGCAGTGTGTTTTGTTCAATTGCATGGTGAGCAGACGGAACAAGGGCATCCTTGGGAAACTTTGTTCAAGCAAAGTGCATCTACATACCCGGACTGAAAAGATACTTGACAACAGTCTGGTCTATATGAAATGTGTGAAAATAAAACCGTGAAGGTCATGTTCAAAAGTCACTTTGACCCTTTTGTGGGCCTCACAGTCTTCATAAATAATGTTGAGTGTATGTGAGTGAGTGTGTGTTTGTTTGTGAGTGTGCTTGTGGCAATAGAATCTTTGCTGGGTAAATGATCCAGTTATTGTTGGCTGTTCCCAAAGTGAACAGAATCCATAAATATGTGATGTTGCTGGGCATGCAGTGGAGTTAATGAAGAATGTGCTTAAGAAGAGAATCATTGTAGCCTACTTTACTAGGATCTATTTCCCAGGAGGCAATGGGGCCAGCTAAAATTTCCAGTTGATTAAATTATAGCCCCAACAACAGTTGAATTCAGTGTAGCAATAAGAGTGAAACATAAAGAATGCAAGTGTATGAGGCACCAAACAAAAATCTCTCAAGAATCCAATGCTTGTCTTGCTACTGCTTCCTTACAAAGAACCACTGCAACCTGAAGGCACTTGTTTCAATCAGGATAACACAGGCTATGATATGGTAATAAAACCCATGGACTTTGGTGGCTAAAAACAGCAAAGGTTGATTTTTTGCTCAAAGTACATGCCCCATGTTGGTATGTAGTTGGGTCTCAGAGGTGCTGG
Source organism: Tarsius wallacei (assembly GCA_963574415.1). Classification (NCBI taxonomy): domain Eukaryota; kingdom Metazoa; phylum Chordata; class Mammalia; order Primates; family Tarsiidae; genus Tarsius; species Tarsius wallacei. The sequence goes on from CAUYQG010045837.1 coordinate 16,130, forward strand.
TGAGGGTGGTTAGGAGACCCCCTAACCACTGTAATCATTGAGAGGCCATGGCTGATACATTCAAGGGGAAAGAGTGTTAAAGAGTCAAATGCTTTGAATCAGAAGTGGGACTTCCACTTCTACTCATGTTTTAAGGCTAGAACCAGTCACACGGCCATGTCTAATTTCAGTGAGGTGGGGAAGTGGAATCCTCCTATACCCAGAAGCAGAGAAGAAATGATAATGCCCACAGCAAAGTCTATTCCATCTATGGACATCTTTGAATGCTGGGAATGGTCACTTCTACTAAATACAAGTTTAATTCTCAATAATTACTCTTATAATTATCCCTAGTGATCTTGATTCTGTTCCCCAGACTGCACAGAAAGTCTTTACTTGCTTGTGCAGCAAAGATGTCTGGGTACTGAAAGATGGTCTCAGGCTCATTAACATTCTTCTTCTCCTTCTTTAGGAATTTCTCATATGATAAGAGTTCAAGTCTTTTGAGCCATCCTAGCTACTCATCCTTGGACATGCTCACTTTTTCTGTCTTAATGTGCAGTGACTAGAATAGGAAGTAACAGTTTACATGTGGTCTTGTTGACATATGATTACCTAGACAATCTCTGCTCTCTTTACTCATACTAGACTTCTACTAACATGACCAACTACGTTGGTTTTTATCAACCTCTCACAATCAAAAATAAGTCTGCTTCTACATATATAAATGTGACTGTATTTTGGGAACCCAAGTATGGAGTCATATTTGCCATTATTGACTCCCATCTTCTTTGACTGATCTGAGTACTACAGCCTATCATCATATTCTTCACAAGCTGTAAAGTTTTGGAAATAGTTTTTTTTTTAAAACTTCATCCAAATCACTAATATAAGTGGCAACCTGGAAAATACCAATAAGAGAGCCGTATAGTATGTAGTAAAATTATTCTTCTGGGTTTACATTCATCTGTTCACCAGAATCTTTGAACTAACTAGATACTAATATCCTCAATTGCTTGTACATCATATTTTTTTACTAAAATAGCTTGACAATATGGTCTAATTACTTTCAGATACTGACACTTTGTCTACTGCATTTCCCCGGTCTATCAGCCTAAGGACTGCCTAACAGGAAAAAGGTTGGGTTGACATAACTTATTCTTTAGATTCTTTCTTTCCTTTTGTTATGTTGAAAGTGTCCCTTTTTAAAAAATTAAAAAGTAATTGCTTTATTTTATAAAATAGAAAATTCATAAATGTTTAAAAAAATTACAAATTGTGGTTAAAATGTATAAAGTATTAATACAAGATGTTCATATCAAATTTGAAGCATTTTATGTTTAAAAAATAAAAGATGTTATTAAGAACATTACCAGAATATGAAAGGGGGAAAAATGTTTGAGAGGAAAAAAAAAGTGAAAATAAAAGAGAACTCTCTAATTGTGATGTCCAAAAGGCTTATAAAAAAAAAGCGAACAAATTCTTTTTTTTTTTTTTATGTTTGGCGAAAGAGCCAAGTTCCTCAAATCCAGCTGGCTTCTATTTCTGTGCTTTGGTTTAAAGGACCTGAAATGGTTAAAGAAAGTGTGAATTCCAGAGAACTGAAGAAGATGTACAAATGATTGTGTAGTTACAATGACTATCATCGAAAAACTGTGTAGACTGGGAGATGTGACAAGAGACTAGACAGGGTCAAAAGGATCTTCAACTTTTTGTCAATACAAAGAAGAAAGCTCTTGCAAATGATATATCAGAAAAGTTGCCAATTTTGTGCATGATTGTTGAATACAGCAGAGGGTTTGATGAGGCCAAAATTACTGAGGGTAATTTGCAAATGTTTATATTGACTTTAAAGAGATACAATATTATCTCTCTACAACTATGAGTCTTTTCTCTGGAAATAAGCTTAAGTGTAGAAGAAGCTTTATATTCAAAGATGTTGGTTCCAGTGTTCGTTATAGAAGTGAAAATCAGGAGCAGTATGACAGTCTAACTATACAGGCATGGAAAAGAAAGTGTGGTCTTTCTTATTCAACATAGTACTTAGCCAGGGCAATTACATAAGAAAAAATAAAAAGGCACACAAATTGAAATGGAGAAAGTCAAATTGGATGGACTTAGAGCCTATAATACTGAGTGATCTATCACAGAAACACAGGACTAAGTACAACATGTTCTCACTTATAAGTAGACCTTGAACAATTGTTACAATACTAAAAGAAAGGGATTAGAAGTAGTGAGAAACTGCCAGGGGAGGGAAGGGGCACACCTCAACAACAAGGGTACCTGAATAATGAACATTTGTATACCTAACCCTGAATTGTACCCCACATCTTTAAAAAAAAATTTTTAAGACAACATAATCTTAGATATGGAAAAACCCACAAACTCTACCCAAAAAAACTTTAAAATTGATAAATGATTTCAGTAAATGTATATGACACAAAATTAACATCCAAAAATCAGCAGTGTTTATATACATAGACAATGAACTAGCTGAAAAAGAAATCAAGAAAGCAATTTCATTTATGATATCAATAAAATAAATAAAATACCTAGGGACAAATTTAACCAGGAGGAACTACAAAACACTTATGAAAGAAATTGAAAAGAATACAAACAAATGATAAGATATCCTATGATCATGGATTGGGAGAATTGATATTGTTAAAATGACAGTACTGGATACTGCGGGAAGATGGTGGCTGAGACAGTCAGACTATGCGAGTCCCAGTGTGAGTGACACTCCAGCTTCTACTTTATTCAACTTTCAAAAACTACAAGAGACAGCAAATCTTCCCATCCACCATCCTGTTTCAAAATAGAACAAATCCAGAGCACAGATCAGGGAAGAATAGAGGGCTGAGCAAACATCAGAAGGGAAAGCCTCTTCCACTGACACTGAATAACAGAACTAAAGATAAAAACAAGAGATCTGTCACAAATGAGGAAAAACCAAAGGAAGGTCACAGGCAATTTAAAGTGTACCAAAGAGAAAACTCCTGAAAAACCAGACCTTGGTGCCCAAACAATGGAAGTCAACAACGACTGGCCCCAGAATACAACAGGAATAGATGGAAAGAGTGAATAAGACCCAAGAAAGACAAGAAAGACAAGATGTAACACCGAAAGAACTTTTAACAGATTTTGGCAATTAAAAATTTCATCCAGGAAATAGGTAAGAAGATGACAGGCAAGAAAAGCAAAATTAATCTAGCTGAAGAAATAATCTCAGAACTTGAAGACCAGAACATGAAATTAACCCAATCTGTAAAAAACATAGAAAGAAGACTCAGAAAGAAAGAATAAAGCCTATAAGAGATGTGCAATTATATCAAGAGGCCAAACCTAAGCTTGATCGGTATCCCAGAAGAAGAAAGGGAAATGGAGAACAACTTGGAGCAAATATTCCAGGTGGTAATCCAAGAAAACTTTCCCCACCTCACCAGAGATGTGACCAGCCAAACACAAGAGATACAGAGTACCCCCACAAGACATCAAATGAGAAGACCAACCCCTAGACACACAGTAATTCACCTACATGAAGTAGGCACAAAAGAAAAAATCCTAAAGGCAGCAAGAGAGAAAGGTCAGACTACCTACCAGGGAAAAGCAATAAGAATAGCAGCAGACCTATCAGCAGAAACATTACAAGCAAGAAGGGACTGGAGCCCTATATTCAAAGTCCTCAAAGATAAACAATTGCAAACAGTAATTTTCTATCCAGCCAAGCACAGCTTCATCAGTGATGGAGAATTAAAATTCTTCTCAGACATCCAATCCCTAAGAGATTATGCAGCTTCCAGACCAGCTCTACAGAAGACACTTAAAAGGTATTAAGCACAGAAGAAAGAAAAAAAAGAATGACCACACACTTCCCAAGAGAACAACACAGCACAGAATCAGCAGAAAATACAGAGCAACAAGAAACTTGAAAACACACACATACATTAACCCCCAATTCAAAAGAAAACAAGCAAAAAAAGAATAAACTTTAAAGAACCTCATGACAATGATAAACAATCACATTTCAATAATCAGCCTGAATGTGAATGGACTAAGTGCACCACTGAAAAGAGACAGAATGGCAAACTGGATAAGAAACTATGACCCAATTATTTGCTGCATCCAGGAAACTCATCGCAACACAAGGGATGCATACAGACTCAAAGGTGAAGGATGTAAAATGAATTTCCAGGCAAATGTATCACAAAAGGAGGCAGGAGTCATGATCTTAATATCACACAACAACCTTTAAGCTATCCAAAATGTAAAAAGATGCAAAAGGGCACTACACAGTGATAACGGTTTCAATTCATCAACAGAAAATATCCATCCTAAACATATATGCACCCAACACAGGAGAACCAGCATTTACAAAGCAACTACTAAGTAAACTAAAAATGATACTGACTCTAACACTATTATAGCAGGGGACTTGAATACCCTGCTAACAGCCCTAGATAGATCATCGAGGCAAAAAATCAGCAAGGAGATCCAGAACCTAAACTTGACACTTGATCAAATGGACTTAATAGATACATACAGATTATTCCACCCAACAACTCATCACCACATGGAATGTACTCCAAGATCAATCACATCCTTGGCCATAAATCAAGCATAAACAAAATCCATAAGGTTGAAATCTTGCCAGGCACATTCTCAGACCACAGTGGAATAAAAATAAATATCAACATCAACTAAATTTCCCCAAAGCCCACAAAGACATGGATACTAAACAGTGTGATGCTGAAGAAATACTGGGTCAACACTGAAATCAAAGCAGAAATTAAAAGATTCCTGCAAACAAATGAAAATGAACAAACTTCTTACCATAACCTCTGGGGTGCCATGAAATCAGTTCTAAGAGGGGAATTTATATCTCTATGAGCATACATCAAGAAGATGGAGAGATCACAAGCGGAGAGTCTAACAAATCAGCTAAGGGAGCTGGAAATAGAAGACCACCAAAACCCCAACTTTAGCAAAAGAATTCAAATCACCAAAATAATAGCCCAAATATGGGACATGGAAGACAAAAATATCATAGAAAACATCAACAAAACAAAAAGTTGGTACTTTGAAAAAATTAATAAAATTGATGGACCCCAAACCAGAATGACCAAGAAAAAGAGAGAAAAAGCCCAAATAAACACAATCAGAAATACAAAAAATCAAATCACAGCTGACCCCGAAGAAATAGGAAAGATTATCAGAGATTAGTAGGTGCACCTATTGTTAGGGTATGGACGGACCAGGTGAGGGTGGAGAGGCAGAGAGAGGTGCAGGGAGGCGCTCCACACTGCCGGGGCTGGCAAGCCGGAGGTGTGCGCCAGCAACCCAGAGATCCGAGTAGATGCAAAGAATTGCCACACACAGTGATGAGAGAAGAAAAGATTTATTTAAGAAAAGTTCACTCCCCACAGACAGGGAGTGGGCCTACACTCTAGGTGAGTGTGGCGTCATAGCCCCCCAGAGTCCTGGCTTAAATTCTTCTCTTGGAGATGTTGCACGTGACTGCCGTGACTGCTGTGACTTCCTTATCGACCACCTGTGGATGTCTTGGAGAACCTGTGACACAGAGACCCATTTATGTCCGCCCACATTATCACAGCCCCTAGAGAAGGGCATGACAAGGATTCTAATTCTCCTTCACCTTCCCAAATGACATTCCTTAGACTTAATGGAGGGTGTACCTCCTCTTATCTCGTAGGCATTCCCAGTGGGTAGCTTCGGGAGATCCTTGGCTTCCCTGTAGATAGTGCTCAATTTATTGGAAGATCAAATCCCCACCTGCTCTCCCACTGAGCGGTTATAACTTTTGTAATTACAAGTTTCATGACTTTTACAGTCCTTGCCCAATGCATGATGTCTTAGGCCTTGTAAATTCCCTTTACTCTAGGCAAACTTGATTGCCACTATGAAATACCTCAGATACCTTGAGGTCTGTTTCTGAAAAGACAAAATCAGTAAAGTTAATTATATCTAAAGTGTGCATTTTTCCAAAAGCACAGCTTCTATTTTCTCATCATTGTGTCAGGTTTAAGAACAAGATGAAAAATGGCTTCCCACTCTCAGTCTGTTCTTTCACCTATGTGGAAACAAATAAGATAATCTAAATAAAATGGAGAACTTTTTGACATCACACAACCTCCCCAGGTTGAAACAAGAAGACATTGAGACACTAAATAGACCAATAACAACCCAGGAAATTGACTCTGCCATACGAAAACTATCTTTTAAAAAGTCCTGAACCAGATGGTTTTCCTGCAGAATTCTACAAAATGTACATGGAGGAGTTGATACCAATCCTATTGAAAGTATTCCAGGCAATTGAGAAAGATGGAATTCTCCTCAAATCATTTTATGAAGCTAACATCACACTGATACCCAAACCAAGAAAAGATTCAGCAAAAAAAGAGAACTACAGGCCAATATCTCTTATAAAGATGAAAAAATCCACAACAAGATTTTAGCAAATCGGATCCAAAAACATATCTCAAAAATCATCCACCTTGATGAAGTAGGCTTCATCCCCAGGATGCAGGGCTGATTCAACATTCACAAGACTGTAAATGTCATTTAATACATCAATAGATCAAAAACAAGAACCACATGATTATCTCATTAGATGCAGAAAAAGCTTTTGATAAAATCCAGCATCACTTCTTGACAAAAACCCTCAAACACCTAGGTATAGAAGGAACATACTTCAAAATAGTAAGTGCCATCTATGATAAACCCACAGCTAACATATTGCTAAATAAATAGAAACTGGAAACATTGTCCCTGAAAACTGGAACAAGAAAGGCTGCCCACTCTTCCCCCTCTTGTTCAACATTGTGTTGGAAGTCCTAGCTCGGGCAATTAGACAAGAGAAGGAAATTAGGGGAAGTCAAGTTATCCCTCTTTGCTGATGTTATGATCCTATACCTAGAAAATCCAAGAGAATTTATCAAAAACCTGCTTGCACTGATAAAGGACTTTGGAAAAGTCACAGGGTACAAAATAAATGTGCAAAAGACAGTTGTATTCCTATACACCAACAACAAGCAGGCAGAGAACCAAATTAAAAGCACAATCCCATTCACAATAGCCACAAAAAAAGAAATACCTCTGCATCTTCCTAACCAGAGAAGTGAAAGGCCTTTACAATGAAAACTGCAAAACACTGCTTAAATAAATCCAAGAAGACACAAACAAGTGGAAAAATATTCCATGCCCGTGAATAGGAAGAATCAACATTGTTAAAATGTCCATCCTACCAAAGACAATATACAGATTCAATGCAGTACCCATTAAGTTACCAACATCATTCTTCTCAGACCTGGAAATGACAATACAGAAATTCATATGGAAACATAAACAATCACGAATAGCTAAAACAATCCCTAGCAAAAGAAACAAAGCAGGAGGTAAAACACTTCCAGACTTCAAACTTTACTATAAGGTTACAGTAATCAAAACAGCCTGGTATTGGTTCAAGAACAGGCATATAGATCTATGAAACTTAACAGAGATTCCAGAAGCAAAGCCTCAATTTCTTAACCAACTCAACTTTGACAAAGCCTCCAATAACCACCACTGGGGGAGAGAACAACCTATTCAGTAAATAGTGCTGGGAAAACTGGCTGACCACATGTAGAAGATTGAAACAGGAACGCTACCTATCACCATACACAAAAATTAACTCTAAATGGATCAAAGACCTAAACGTAAAACCTCAAACTATAAGAATCTTAGAAAAACTCTGGAGACACCCTTATGGAAATTGGAATGGCAACCAATTCCTGATCAGAACCCTAAATGCCCATACCTTAAGAAATAAGATAGACAAGTGGGACCTTATCAAACTAACGAGCTTCTGCAAAGCAAAAGAAAACATCAAGAGAGCAGGGAGATGGCCCACAGAATGGGAATAATATTTGCCAACTGTATATCTGACAAAGGCCTAACATCTAGGATCTACAAGGAACTCAAACATGCCGAAAGAAACAAACAAACAAACAAACAAAAAACAGTTCCATTAAAAAATGGGCAAAAGACTTGAATAGGCACTTCTCAAAAGAAGATATACCGGCAGCCAACAGTCACATGAAAAAGTGCTCAGACTCACTCATCATCAGAGAAATGCAAATCAAAACCACACTGAGGATACCACCTAACCCCAGCAAGAATGGCCATCATTAATAAAACAAACAACAACAGATGCTGGCGAGGATATGGAGAAAAAGGAACACTTCTACACTGCTGGTGGGAATGCAAACTAGTGCAACCTCTTTGGAAGACAGTGTGACGATTTCTGAAAGAACTAAAAATTGACCTTCCATATGACCCAGCAATTCCCCTATAGGGAATATACCTGGAGGGACTCAAATCATTCTACCAAAAAGATACCTGCGCACGTATGTTTGTTGCAGTTCTATTCACAATAGCAAAAACATGGTATCATCCATACTGCCCACTAAAGCCGAACTGGATTAAAAAAATGTGGTACATATACACAATGGAATATTATGCAGTCATAAAGAAGGACAAACATATGAACTTCACAGCAGCTTAGATGGATTTAGAGTCGATCATACTCAGTATCTATTACTGAAACAAAGAACAGAGTACCACTCGGTTCTCACTCATAATTGGACCATGAACAATTATAATACTATAAGAAAGGGATAGGCAATAGTGGGAAACTGTCAGGGGAGGGGAGGTGGGGTTGGCTGTTGAGGAAAACTGCTGGGGAGGGAGGGGCACACCTCATCAACAAGGGGGCCTGCATAATCAACATTTGTATGGCTAACCTTGAATTCTACCCCACATTAGAAAAGGAAACCATTAGCAGACTGAAAGGCAACTACAGAACAGGAGAAAATGTTTGCAAAATATTCAATGGACCAGGGATTAACAAGCGGAATATACAAGGAACTCAAACACTTTCAACAGTAGGAAAAAATGACAATACTAACCAAAGAAATCTACAAATTTAATGCAATTTCTATCAAAATACCAATGAAATTCTTCACAGAAATAGAAAAAAAAAGTCCTAAAGTTTATATGGAACTACAAAAGAACTCAAATAGCCAAAGCAATACTGAGCAAGAAGAACAAACCTAGAGCAACACTATCAGACTGAAAAAATATATACTACAAAGCTGTAGTAACCAAAATAACATGGTACTGGCATAAAAACAGAAACATAGACCAATAGAACAGAAGTGATAACAAAGACATTAACTTACACATTTACAGCCAACTAATTTTTGACAAAGGTGCCAAGAACATATGCTAAGGACATCTCTTCAATAAGTGATATTTAGAAAATTGGATATCCATAGGCAGAAGAATGAAACCAGACTCCCACCTCTCATGCTATGCAAAAATCAACTTAAAATGTATCAGAGACCCAAATGTAAGGCCAAAAATATAAAACTGAAGAAAACATAGGGGACATGCTTCAGGATATTGGTCTGGGGAAAGACTTTATGAATAAGATTTCAAAAGTATAGGCAACAAAAGTAAAAATAAACAAACGGAATTATATTAAACAAAAAAACTTCACGGAAAAGGAAACCATTAGCAGACTGAAAGGCAACCTACAGAACAGTAGAAAATGTTTGCAAAATATTCAATGGATCAGGGATTAACAAATGGAATATACAAGGAACTCAAACACTTCAACAGTGGGGGGGGGGGCCCATAATGTAAAAAAAAAAAAAAAAAAAGGACAAATGATCTGAACAGATGCTTTTCAAAGGCAATATACAAATGACCAATAAATATACAAAAAAATGCTTAACATCACTTATTATCAGGAATATGCAAACCAAAACAACGAGGTATCTTCTCACCCCAGTTAGGATGGTTATTAACAAGAAGACAAAAAACAACTGCTGGTGAAGATGCAGAGAAAAGGGAACTCTTATACATGACTGGAATGTGAACTGGTACTGGCACTATGGAGAAAAGGATTGAGTTTCCTCAAAAAGCTAGCAGTAGAACTACCATATGACTCAGAAATCCCATTACTGGGCATTTATCCAAAGGAAGAGAAATCAGTATTAATGAGAGACATCTGCACCCCCATGTTCATTGTAGCACTATTCACAAATAGCCAAGATATAGAATCAACCTAGCTGTCCAACACCAGATGAATGGAAAAAGGAAATGAGGTATATTTGTACACCATGGAAGACTACAGAGCCACTAAAAAAGGATAAAATCCTGTCATTCACAGCAACATAGATGGAACTAGAGACATTATATTAAGTAAAGTAAACCAGGAACAGAAAGTTAAACACTACATGCTCTCATTCATATATAAAAGTTAAAATAAGTTGTTCTCATAGAAGCAAAAAGTAGAACAGAGGATACTGGAGGCTGGGAAGGGTAGAGAAGAGGGGGTCTAGGGATAGATTTTTTTTAGAGGATACAAAATTACAGCTAGATAGGAGAAATAAATTACCTTTATTGTCTGTACTTTTGAGATCTTATTCACAAAGTTTTCCCCAGTGTTTTGTAGCATAGATCAGACATGCACTCTAGGTTATAGAGTCAAACTGGATGACTACAGTTAAGAATAATATATCATTTTAAATAGTTAGAAGGAGGATACTAAATGCTCTCTACACAAATAAATTATAAATGTTTGAGATTATGAATATGTGAATTACCCTGATCTATACAAGATGTATATTAAAACATTACAAAACATCCCATAAATATGTAAAATTATCATGTATCAATTAAAACATGAAAGAAAAAAAGGTCAAAAAGAAAGAAAAAGTTGTGGTTTATCCACACAGTGTAGTATCATGAAGCTGTTAACAAAAACAATTGTGAAGGACATGTATAGAACTACAAAAGAAGGAAGACCGGGGCAAGATGGCGACAGGGGAGGCTGGTCTATGAGACCCTCCACAAAGGAGAACGCAGAAGGTCTCTGGCTCTCTCCCCGGGGGCTGCGGATTCCATCCTTGGCAGCCTGCTGTTCACATGGAGCTCGGCCGTAGCCATTGCTGAAGAGTCACAGCGGTCTGGACAGCCACTGCAGCCGCTGACGCTGCCACTGTCTCGGTGGCGGCCATTACGCATTGCGCCACCCATGCCTGAGGCGATCCATGACTTCAGACCTCAAAGCCCCTGCAAGGAAGATCTGCTGAGATTGCTGCCTCCTCTACAGCCACCGTGACATCCTGCCAGGCCATGGGTTTCCTCCCGTGTGCCCTGAGGCAGGCTCTCATCTCTGGCCTCTGTCTGGCTCCATCACATCTGGGGCCAGCGGCTGAGATAAAGGCCATCTGGAGTGGTGAGATAGCACCACCTGCTGGCGATTCAAGGTAACAACACAAAAACGGGAATAACAAGCTTGAAAAACAGAGACAACCAGATCTGAGTGGTGAACTGGGCAGTGGTGAACTGAGTGGTGATCTAAACTGCCCTTCACAGCAGGCCAGGGGCAACTGACCCTAACTGTGAACAAATTTACTAGTCTGAGAAGACAGCTAGAAATCAGAGCTGAAAGGACATTGGACTTAAATGAAAAGTCTCAGAGTGTGCTTGATTGGTTCTGCTAGTTTAATGACTTGATTCTATTCCTACTGTTTTGTTCCCTTTTTCTTCTCTCTTTTTTCTTTTTTTTTCCTTTTCTTCTCTTTTCTCCTCTCTGTAAACCATATTTTTGTATAAAGAACAGCACACCAATAAGGTGGTTGGTTAGCTTGTATGTTGGCATCATTGTATGTTTTAGTTTTTTTTTTTTTTT
>CAUYQG010045847.1:0-38724 GCA_963574415.1 Tarsius wallacei
GTGCAGTGGCCGCTCCCAGCCACCGCAGCCTCGACCTGCTGGGCTCAGGCGATCCTTCCGCCTCAGCCTTCCAAGTAGCTGGAACTACAGGCGCACGCTACCACGCCCAGCTAATTTTTGATTTATTGTAGAGATGAGGTCTCGCCAAGTTGCCCAGGCTGGTCTTGAACCCACAGGCTCAGGCAATCCACTCACCTCAGCCTCCCCAAGCAAGGAATTACAGGCTGAGCCACTGAGCCTGGCTCAAAAAGGTATTCTGTTGATTATTTTGTTATTTTTGTTATCTGCAAGTAATAATTTTGCCTCCTCCAGTTCTTGAAGAGAGGCCAAGGGATAGATGTGGTCAAGCTTTTGATTTCACAGTTAAGAATGCTGACTTGACTTGAGCAGCACAAGGGGGACCTTTTGACACTAGGAATGTTCTGTGGTAGGGAAGACTATGAGAAGTCCATCATAGTCTAGTCTAACATGATAGTATAGTCTAGAACTGAGCACTTGGCTGTGGAAACAGAGAATATAGTTTGGAAGTGGTGTTATTGGTATCCTTAGATCTTTTTCTACAGTCTTAACTTTTGTAAACTCTTCATGACTATGAACATAAAATTGGAGTTAGTGAAACCTGGGTTCAAATCCCAGGCCAATACTGAAGAACCTTAGGTAAATTGCTTAATGCTTCTGAGCTTCATTTTCAATAACAACATTAGTGATGATGATGATGATGATGCTTATATACCAGTTTACAGTGGGATTGTGGAGACTAAAGAGGATATATATAAGATAAAGAGCACAGTGCTTAGTGTATAGCAGTAAATGTTCACTGTGTTGATGCTGGTGTCCTCGTCAGAGAGTAGCAGAGCCAGAGCCTTCCCTGTCAGTCCCCTTTCACCAACCCTCAGCCCTAGTCTTAGGAGGCCTCAAGCTTAGTGCTCTCTCCCTTGCTGCTCTGCACCTCCCATGGTCTTCCCTCTCTCAGCTCTTCTTTGGCCTCTCAACCTGTCACTGTCACTCCTTCCCACCATGACCTCTCTTCTGACTCCATGATACCGAGCATCCAACTATTTTTTGACATCTTAGCTTAAATCCCTTGACAGCATATCCAGAACCAACACCACCCCCATCCCAAGTTTTCTCTCTTTCAATATATGGCAAACAATTGACTCAGTTGTCCAAAGTAGAAATCTCATTTCCTCTTCTTTCACCATGGCTTCCTTTTCTTATCAAAAGAAAGCCCTGGAATTCTAATCTAAATATGTTTCAGATCCCTCCATTTCCACTGTTACCACCCCATTCCATGTTACCCTCTTACCTAGATGCTGGGATATTCTCTGAAAGAGCTCTTGTTGACTTTTCTTGTATCAGATGGCATGTCTATCTGGGCCATTGTTGTATTCCTAATATATAACATGGTACTTGGCACAGAGTGGGTTAGCAGTGGACAGGCCTCTCTAGTCAGTCTAGATCCTGTCATGAGCCATTTCAATCCTGCCTTCACAAGTCTTCACCCATTTCTGAATATTACTTCTCTTATGTCTCCATCTATACCCTGTGCTCCAGATAATAGCTTTAGGCCTTCTCATTTGAAAAATTGTTGTAGGGACAAGAAAGTTTACCAGGAAAGAGTGTGCTCTTTACTTGCTCTTAACTAAGTCATGAAGATTTTCATCCTGATTAAACCTACTGACACTGTAAAGTCTAGATTTGAAATGGGTGTGGATGTTAAAAGGTGACTCTGACCAAGCAGTCCCAGCAACTCTGGAGACTGAGGTGGGAGGATTGCTTGAGCCCAGGAATTGCAGTCTATTGTGCAACATGATTGCACCTATGAATAGCCACTGCATTCCAGTCTGGGCAACATAGCAAAATCCTGTCTCTTAAAAAAAAAAAAAAAAAGATGACTTTGACTAAAACTAATTTTGTTGATGTCTTAGATATCTCATTGATGGTTTGACAGTTTTTTGTTTGTTTTGAGTTGGAGTCTCACTCCATCACCCAGGCTGGAGTGCAGTGGCATGCTCACAGTCACCCCAGCGTCGACCTGCTGGACTCAGGCAATCCTTCCACCTCAGTGGAATGGTAACTAACACAGTAAGTGCCTTCCAAGTAGCTGGAATTACTGGCACACGCTACCAGGCCCGGCTAATTTTTTGATTTATTGTAGAGATGAGGTCTCACAAAGTTGCCCAGGCTGGTCTCGAACCCATGGGCTCAGGCAATCCTCTCACCTTGGCCCCCTAAAGTGCTGGGATTACAGGCTTGAATGGCCTGACAGTTTTTGTTTCAGAAGTGATGGAAAGCTTTCCAGTTGTCTTCCTGTTGACCCCAAATTCTGCAACTATTTATTCAAAATCTGTCCTTTGTTTAAAGTGTATCTGTAGCATGAGACATATTAATTAAGCTTTTTTTTGTTCTTTGGGAGATCTTTTGATGGAGGGGAGAGGATCACTTACATTTCCACAAAAAAAGGTAGGTATATGCTAAGGCCGTCTGTTCCCATTATGGAACTAAGGCAGACCTGGTAAACCTGCATCACTCCTTATTTCCTTGTTCAACTCCAGGGAAAAGAATCTGTTTACCCAGTTCAGCTTCGTGAGCTGGACCTCATGGGTCAGACGCTGCTGACCAGCCTGTGGATTGGCTGACCTCACTTTGTATGCCCAGGTCTCTGTGGCTTGATGAATGCGATCATGGAGTAGTTAGAAACCACAGCTGCCTTGGCTCACCCCTCAGCCAGAGCTTTGGTCAAAACAGATCCCATTTGAAGGGGCGGCATGCCATGAAGCATGATTGGCAAAGCCTTCATAATAAGAAAAGCAAATGCTTATTGAGCACTTACTGTGTTAGTTACCATTCCCAGAATATTAAACAGATGTTACTACTGTTATTCCCATTTTACAGGTGAGGTCCAGACAGGTTAAATAGCTTGCTCATAATCACACAGATGGGATAGCTGGGATTTGAGCTCAGGCAGTTTGCTTTAAAGCCATGGGCTTAACCATTCCTTACATGTCTGAGGAAAGAGAAGATGATGGTGTATGTAAATGGGTAAGGGTGGGAAAAACAGAACTCCACTGACCAGGGAGAGGGTACCAAAAGAAGCATCAGAGAGCAGTGATGGTCTCCCTACATCAGTTGGGCCAGCTCTCTATTTAGAGGTGATGGGGGAAACAATGAGGGCAGAAGGGCCCCACCCAAGAGTTATTAGCTAAGGGAAAGAGGATCTCATGAATACTTAGAGTGAGAATGGAAATATACTAAGGAAGAGACCTGAGAGATCTGGGTGAACACTCAGCCCTGATAGGCTCGAGGCACAGAGGATGGCTGTGTCCTCAGAAGCAAAAGAATAGAAGTTGTAAACAGATCATTAACTGGAATGGTCAAGTAATAACAATTTTGGTAGTTTCTATGACGTAGGGGCATTATAAAGAAAGTATTGTATATTTGAAGACTTTGTTTAAACAATTGTGGATATCACTCATGCACTATTGAACTTGTTTTTTGGGATTTTTAAAATACTTTTTATTGGAGGAAGTGATCAAAACAAAGCTGGTATCAAATCCCTTCTAGAACACTGGTGAGATGTAAAGTCAACTCAAGCCCGCAAGTAGGTGACAGATCTGAACAGGAGGCATTATCTGTCCTAATGAGATTAAAATGCAAAATGGTGGGATGGTGAAGCGAGGTGGCAAATTTGACTTTTTCTTTTTCTTTTTTAGTTTTTTGAGTTGTGGTCTCATTCTTCCCAAACTGGAGTGCTCGACCTCCTGGGCTCATGTGATCCTCTTGTCTCAGTCTCCCAAGTAGCCGGGACTATAGGCATGCACCATTACGCCCAGCTAATCTTATAATTTTTTGTAGAGACTAGTTCTCACTATGTTGCCTAGACTGGTCTCGAACTCCTGGCTTCATGTGAGCCACTGTGCCTGGCCCCGAATTTGACAATTTTACCAAGGAAAGTTACTTTCTTGTCTGGGCTTTGGGTAGAACAGTCTCATGATGGGTTATGACCATCTCCACAGAACCAACATGAGACAATAATGATGAAAATATGGATTATGATCCAGTTACTCCAATCTTATATTCAATACCATTCAACAGGAATGGAAAAGAAGCAACCCTTCATATCCAGGAAACTGTCAAAAGGGACCACTTAGAGCAGATTGCAGAGCATGTTAGACTATATACCAACAGAGCCGCTAAATTGAGGTCTAGCCACATAAACACGCCTGCTCTGTGGCAAGGCTGAACAGCTTGGATTTCCAAAGTGAGATGGGAGAATGGGTGGGAAATCGCCAAAGCAGGAAGGCCTCAAGCCAATTTTGCAATTAGCCAATAGCCTGTGCTGGCCTCCACACTCATTTAGATAAATTTTGAAATCATCAGCGAGCTCTTGAGCCAGATTATTTCTTTGTGAGGAGAAAGTCAGACTATATAAACCTGCATAGCACCATGCAGTAAGGGTGTGGGACAAATTCCACTTCCCACCCCACAGGGTCCCTCCCCCACACCCCAGCAGGAGCAGAATCATTGTGCAGAGAGACCTCTGACTGTGTGTGGCCTGGCGTGGTCCACACTAGCTGTGGGAGGAAGGGACTCTGCTGAGGGTGGTGCCTGGGGCCTGGACCCAGGGTCCTGCCCAGGGCTTCACGTTGAGGCTCACCCCCACCTTATTTAAACCTGCAGAGGGCATGTTAATTAGCACAGACTGGAGCTCCAGGAGAGGAGGGGGGCTTTTACCCCCTCCCTTCTGAGAAGATGACCTTTTTGGACCCAGAAAGGAGAACTGGGCTCCGGTTGCTTCCATTCGAGGCACTTCCCACATAGCTCATTTATCCTCATGACGCCCCTGAGAGGTAAGTTTGTTTGAGATTTATACAAAGTTATGATTATGCCTATAGATTCAAGTTCCTGCCTCTATGTCTTTCTAAACCTCGCGTCTCATCCCCGTCTCACTTTTCCTAACATAACTAAACCCTCAGGGAATGAAGTGTCTCAGGCTTTAGGCTAGCCAAAGGGTGGTTTTTTTTCCCCCTCCCTTCCTTTTTTGTTGTTGTTAAGTTTGATTTATTACTTAGCATTCTAGCCAGGCTCGATGGATGTTCAGAATATTATAAATAATGTGGATTGAAAAGATCGTGCTGAAATGTTTATTGCATTCTTAGAAAGAGAGCAAGGAATGGTGCAGAGAGTGTGGCAGTGGGGAAGGAGGGACACAAGGAAGGTGGGAAGGCCAATCTTGCTCCTAGGATATTTTAGTGTGTCAATAAAAGACAGTGCTCAGAAGGGAAAGAACTTATATTGCAATCCTGCTATCAAGAATGCAGAAGTGTTCCAGCGGGTGTAAAGAATACACTTCAAGAATGTAAGGACCATAAGGAACTAATCATTAGACATTCTCTCTCTCATTTCCTCACCCACAGCGCTCGGCGAAGGCCGTTAGCAGAGGGGCTGCCTGTGCTTTAGAACTGACTCTCAGCATGCTAGATCTGGGGCGCCCTCTGGGATGGCAGACAGCTGTGGTAGCTGAGTGTGAGTGAGAAAGCACCTCCTTTCGACTTATTTTGCACCTTTAGAATTCAGAATCTTTGTTCTTCGGGTGCTGTGGAAATAGAAATGTTATACAAGATTAGAACTCCTGATGCAAGGAAATAAATGTGACACTGGCCCATTGGCATCCAGTGATCACGTTTGAAGCTGAAATCATACTAGCTTCTCCCTGCCATGCAGTCCTCTTCTCTGGTCCTTCTTCCTTTCCTAAAGCTTCTGCAAGGAAGACAGTCAAGAGTTCCTTAGCAGTCAAGGCCATCTGTGTCAGTCTGGTGCTATATAGAAAAGTCTGGCAGTGTGGCAGAGGTAATTCTTTGAATCTCTCTTTATTCTAAGCCAGAACAGTCTTTTGACCACTCCAGCTGCTGCTGTGGGTCCTGCAGACCTCCTTAGAACAAAACTATCTTTGTCAAGAGGAAGTGAGGCTGACGGATATTGGTATGGGAGTGGGGGTGAGTTATGACAGCACGTAAGTTTTATGTGTCAGATACATCCCAGGCTGTTCCACATCTCTTAAGGCAACATCAGCAGGGACAGTCACTGGGTACCTGCTTTGTCCCCAGGTCGATGGCCTTCCCACTGGCTAGGAAACCCTGTCCCATTATCTTTGTAATGGGACAGTTACAAGGCACAGTTCTTCCTATCATGATAACAGATAACAGATAGTGATGTTTTATTATATGGTGGGAAGAACACCTTCAGCACCAGAAGAATCACATGGAAATTGTGAAGACATAGATTCCTGAGTGAGACCCTTGAAACTGCATTCCTTTTTTTTTTTTTTTTTTTTTTTTTGAGTTGGAGTCTCACTTTGTCGCCCAGACTGGAGTGCAGTGGCCGTTCCCGGCCACCGCAGCCTGGGCTCCAGTGATCCTTCTGCCTCTGCCTTCCAAGTAGCTGGAACTACAGGCGCACGCTACCACACCTGGCTAATTTTTTTTTTGATTTATTGTAGAGATGAGGTCTTGCTTGCCCAGGCGGGTCTCTAACCCACGGGCTCAGGCAATCCACTCACCTCAGCCTCCCAAAGGCGCGGGATTACAGGCTGAGCCACCGAGCCCGGCTCCTTTTTTTTTTTTTTTTTTTTTTTTTTAAATCAGAGTCTCACTCTGTCACCCAGGCTGGAGTGCAGTAGCACACTCATGGCTACCTAGTGACGCCCTACTGGTCTCAGGCGATCCTTCCGCCTCAGTCTTCCACATAGATGGAACTACAGGCTCATGCTACCAACCACATCCAGCTAATTTTTTGATATATTGTAGAGACGAGGTCTCACCAAGTTGCCTAGGCTGATCTCGAACCCCTGGGCTCAGGTAATCTTCTCGCCTCAGCCTCCCAAAGTGCTGGGATGAAACTGCATTTCTAACAAGCTCTCAGATGATCAGCGTTCCTGGTCTCTGATCACACTGTGAGTAAGAGTGCTGTTCTAAATATAAACATTCCTGTCATTAGGTAATTTTTGCTAACTTCCTTCTCAGGAATGTCTTCAAATAGAGTGATACAGAGTTACTGGGAATGAATGAAATGTGAACTAAAACCGTTCAATTCAATACAAAAAGGGTCCCCTTGACTGGAAACTCTGAGTCTACATCATCCCTGTTAGAAAGAAATCCCTGAGGATCTGTTAAAATCCCAACCAAGATGTAACTCTAGTCATTTATTTGAAAGGCAAGTCTAGAATATATTCTCCTAGAATTTTATACTCAGATCACTAACCACTAATGGGGAAATATATTGATTTTGAATTTGGCAGTACCAACTGTACTTACTCACTTTGAACCCTTTTATAATTCTCTAAAACCACTACTCTTTAATTACCTGTTTTATTGACACTTTATACACTTTCATTTATTCATTCATTCAACACGTATTTACTGAGCACTTACAATGTGCCAGGTACTGTTCTAGCTGCTACAATACCCCCATATTTGCCACCACTGTGTAAGAAAGTCATTTGAAATCCATATTGCTGATTCTGAATATTCTAGGTAGTATTTGAATCTAACCTATGTGCTGCTAGCCAGTCAACCAAAATACAAATATATGTTGAATACGTATTGTATACCTCTGTGCTAGGCACAAGAGGGGATACAAACATGGAAACACATGGCCTGTTAGCTTAAAGAATTTATGGACTAACCAGGAAGGTTAGTCATGCACCCAGTTAATTGTTACTGTAACCAAATAATAGGTTCATTTCCATTATGTTGTGTGTTAGGAAAGCAGTCCTAAGACTGCCTTGGGCATGGGAGAGAAGGTGCCTTGGGGAGAGAGTGTTTTCAAGCCCAGGACTGAAGCCGGTGCCGGTGTGCTGGGTGCCGAGCAGCTGGCAGAGGGCCCTGCAGCAGTGTGAACGATCCCTGCCAAGGCACAGAGGTGTGAGAGAGTGTGGCATGTTCAGAGTGGGAGGCCAAGGTGGGAAAACTGGATCGTTTCATTGGGAATGTGTTATAATTCAACTTTTTTTATTTTGCTTTGAAATGACTTCTGAAATATCTGACAGACCATGTTTAATGTAAGCCAACAAATATTGCAAAGCCAAATCTGACCTTTTGGATTGTCTACTCAACTTTTTTCCAGAAGAGTGGATAAGCAGAAGGTGATGACATCATTTTAATATTATCCTCAAACACCTTTTATTATTTGCACTAACAGCACACATTGGGAGGGCGGATTTTTTTTGTGCTTTGTGTGGTATGTGATAGACAAGCCCCTGGAATAGGCTTGAATATGCTAATGAGTAACCCAGGACCCTCAGCTGTGGCCATCAATCTGCCTTTTGCTAGGACTGTGTCTTTACAGTCTAGTTAAGCCCCTTACACTTGAGCACCTTAAGAGAAAGGGAGAGGAGAAGGACTTCTGCCTCAGTTGCCCCATTCTTGAAAGTGACATTCCAGATGCTACCCTCCAGATGCAGCTGTTTCCAATCTTTCTGCTCTGCCACAGTGACTCCTTGGGCCTCAAATGCTTCTATTCATCCTTCTTGCCAATAGAACCCATGCTCAACAGTTTTTAGGCTAACCAGACCCTAGATTGGATGGCTCGGGGTCTTGTCCATTTGCTTTCAGTAGGCTCAGCAGTGGCATTGTGGAGTGTGCTCACCACACCTGCAGGTCTGTCTCAGCTGCATAGGGGTTGGAGGGCACCAGCTCCCATTCTGAGTTTTCACTTAGGAACACCAGTTGTTTGCTGCAACACTGACAGCAAACTCTGAAGGAGGCAGCCTACAGAAGACCAGTGGTATGGATCCTCGGGTGATATGCTGTTCATAGGAGGACATCTTCGGGGCTGATAAAGTGTTTGAGGCTGGTACTGACTGGAGGTGACATCAGTGTGGTATCATCCCTTACCTGTGATGATGGACGGTCTCCATCATTCCACAATGTGAATACACCTACTTACGCCATGCGCTCGGTATGAGAGTTCTGCAGCCTGTCTCTCATCCCTGTGTATTTCCTAGCTCAAACTGTAGGCCTCAGTGCTGTTTTTGGTTAGAGGCCCTGTTTCCATGACCCAGCATAGATCAGCTTTAAAATCCCTTTTTTTGTTCTCACTCCACCAATCTTAGTGGTGCCCACAGTGCTCACATGTCTGGTGGCTGCCATGTTGCTACTAGTGAAAAGTTAGCAGTTGACCAGTGTGCTGGGTAGTTTGCACCTAGCCCTGCCATCCAGGATCTCACCGTAACAATGTCATTAAATTAGAATTCCAAGACCCAGAGAGGAGTGCATCTAGGACACTGTGTAGAAGACACATCCCTTCTGATAGAGCAAATATGAATGGCCTTTCACTGAAGTACACTTAATTTAAGTATTTTTATACAGATAGGCATACAGACTGTTGGAGAATTTTGTCTGAGCATCGATTTCAAAGTCTGTTTTCACAATAGGGTCTTTGTAGAGTGAGGTAGAGAAGGTTTTCACGGCAGCCATATTTGGTTGTGCCGAGAACAGTCATGCCCAAGGGCAGGAGGCTGACCGAATTCTCCTTAAAGGTCCCATTCTTGCTGGGGTGTTGCACAGTGTGAGGATATGAACAACACTGGAGATTTAAGGTAGGGGAGGGTCAAAGTGTCTTCCATCCAGAGACTGGGGATTGTGGATGCCCCTTTTGTAGCAAGAACAATTTCCGGTAGATAAGAATAGTAGCGTATCTCAGCTGAGAAGATACCATGTTTGGCACTAAGCATTTTATCGTGTTTGATTCATCTCCATGGCAACTCTGAGCTAAGGGTTATTATTCTCCTGATTTGGGGCTTAGAGGATTGGATCTCTTACTTGAATGACAGAGCCATGATCTGAATGAATGAGCTCAGTGTGACTTCTCGGCCCATGGTGTAACTTCACTTGTTATACCATACAGTGTCCCAAAGAGGGAAACCTTGTTACCCATGATGCACGCATGCTGTCATATCCTCTGTCATTTTGCTGCGCACTTGGGAACTAACATCCAGTGCTGAAAGTTAGTGGGCCCGGGAGCTTAAGACTGCTTAATGGTTACCACTTGAAAGCAGAGGTGACTTTTTGAACACAGAAGAGCCCATTTTTATGCTTCGGCAATGGGGACAGGCTTCACAGCCACACTGAATAATTATGACAAATGTTCTGGTTACTTGGGGAAAGATTCCACTCACAGTGAAAGACTCATGCCTGGCCGCATTCTCACCAGCCCTTATTTTTCTTTTCTCCCACAACACTTAACAGTCATCTTTCTTCTGCCCTCCCCACCATGGCCCTTGGTTATATATAGTCCATGTCACCTTGGAGGCCAAAGGAATGTTGAGATTAGGTGGGGGCAGACGTGGCCTCCTCGATGACAGAGTGGCTCTCCACCCAGAGTACCAGAAGTGGAGCCAGAGATCCCACCTTGCTGGCAATGCATTTGCCCAAATTCCTCCACACTCTCAGCAACATTGCAGTTCTACTATTTCATTCCATTCCGACCATCACAACCTGGCTTCTTCTCGATTTCAGCAACCAGCTGGTGGCCAGCACTTTGCGGCTCTCAGCCAGCTCTGTGATGAAGTGAAATGGCCCCTAATGAAGGCAGCAGCCATCAGTTTAAGGCAGCAGCATACGTTTCATGTGGGCATAGGATGGTCAGAATGGGCCATGTGAGGAGCTGCTGCCATCTGAAAAGCAGCACACTGCTTCTCTCTTCAGAATAAACCCTGTGTTCCCTCAGACCAAGCAGTACTCATTTGCTGGCTGGGGTACCTCTGTTCTGGAAAGCGCTGGAACCCATTGACAACTTCTTCATCTCCAGCTCTCCTTTTCTACACTCCATAATAAGTCCCCTTTCTGTTTCCAGTTGTCATTACATCACCCTTCATTCCAGCAAACTTTCGTCATGTGTTATTTCTAAGCTTACATATTATTAACATTTAAGATGGCAGTTTCCTGATGCCATGTAGGAAGGCACCCTCGTCTTACCCACAATGTGTTTCCAAATCCCACTATAGGATGACTAGTTTCTGCAAAGTGTTAGCACTCTCTCCTCCCATGCTCCTAGAACCTGAGGGAAAGGAGATACATACCTTTTAGCCGCCACCTAGGATACACAATAAGATGAGAGAAGCTGGATTTTTCTTTATAGCACTTACCACCTTACAGGGCACTACATAATTTACTGATTTTGGTGTTTGTCTGTTTTCACACACTGTAGCCTCCACCCCACCCCCAAACAAACACACACTAGAACATCAGTTTGGTGAGGGCAGAGATTTTTGTCTGTTTGGTTCTTTGCTGAATCCCCAGTGCCTGGCACAGTGCCTGTGAGGTACTTCATCAATATTTGTTAAATCAAAAGCCACCACAGAGAGACAGGATACAGAGCATATCAGTGTTCTTTTTGCTTTCCTAACCACATCAGAAGTGGGGGCCTTCTGTTTCATTTGTTGAATAAACATTTATTGTGCAGCTCAATGTGTACTGTTTAACAAGTATATAAAGTGCCTAGCACCTGTTGTAATGGTGACGGACATGACTCTTGTTAGAAGCACCATGATGGTAGGTATAACGTGCATTCTTCTAGGACCTACCTGAAACAGCCCCCAATGGGCCCCATACACAAATGTGCCCCAGGGAAGGAAGGGTCCCCAGCAGAAGGGCTCAAAGCCACTAGTGTGACCCGTATAACAGGATCGTGTTCACTCTATTTCCAGAGGGTGAGCTCTCCTGCCCAGATCTTTGCTTGAGGTCCCTTTTGCCCGAGAACTAGAGCACATCTCTTAGTTGGACTCTTCAGAACAACAACATTCACAATGAATACTTGTAAAATAACAGTATATATGACTGTGAAAGCATTTGGTCTCTGGGAAAGCCTCTTACTGGTGACTGCTATTTCTGTTGGGACCTCAGCCCTTTTTGAGTAAGGTGATGCAACTCGAGCCCTGATGCCCTCTGGAGTCATGCCTTTGAACTGTCCTCACAAGACTAAACTAATGAAGCGAAACTGTGCTCATGTTCCTCTTATGTTTTTCCAAATAATGAGAGACAAATAGTTATTTTTGCTGATGGTCTCTCAACTAAAAGACCTTGATTGTAAGTAAGAGGAGATGACTTTGCCTCATTTAGGTTAAAAAACATGTAATTTATCGGAGTGATGCCAGGTTACTTGCAAGAACCCAAGGCATAATTGAGTCAACCAAGTTTAAGGAAGAGTCAGAACAAAGGAAGGGCCCAGGACCTTCCTGCTAAGGGCATGGCCCACCTCTCTTGAGTGTTACCATTACTGTATCTGAGTCCCAGCTGTGCTCAGTTCAAAACCCAAACTACCTAAGAAGAAAATCTGGTTGACCTCAGCTGTGTGTACGGAGACAAAGTCAAGTTGAACAGGCATGGCACTGGACCACGCCAGTAATATGCTGTTTTGAGGTTTCTTGGAACTCAGTGACTCAATTCAGATCTACCCAGTAGCCTTTTGCATCTTGGTCTTTTAACAAATCGGATGGATAAACATTTGGTGTATTAACAAGCATAATCTTGATAGCTATACTTCTCTGCCCTGCCTTTCTCTACTTATGTTTGGACTTTGGAATCGCCTCACCAAGTGTCCCTAATTGGTGCCAGGTGATGTGTCCCCATCCGAACAGGACAGATGAAGAGGTTTGTAATGGTGAATCCATAGCCTGACTGGAACTATCCAGAAATCTTTTGACAGTCAGAGGGAATTGTCAAAACAAGATATCCATAACAGAATTCCTGACTGTCTTTTCAAAGACACTTGAATTTCTGCCAGACTCCAGTCAGATTCACATTCCCAGGGGTAACATGCAGTGCAATGAGGGGATATTCCTTAGCAAATATTAGTGCACCAGAGAATTGGCATTAAATTATTGACTTGACAACTCATAATATGCTGCTTTCAATTGCTGATATGAAGGATTATCTATTTACAATTGAATTCTGCTGTTGACTTGTGGTGATTGCTAAGCTGAACTTATTTCAGGGAAGAGAAATGAATAACACTTTAAGAACACAGATGGGGCCTAGAAACTATTCAGCACTTTGTGTGCAGGAAGCAACAATCATGGCTGAGTTTTTACATACTCCCTCTAAGGTACAACTATCATATGTAGAGTTTTATGTTTGATTTGGGGGTGAGTAGCATGGGGTTGATTTTTCTCTCATGAGACCAGCAGACCCATAAAGAGCCAAATGAGCATCTTTGTACCCACTGGACTTATGCTCAGTAGCCACTCAGTAAACACTTGTTGAGTTCAGTGTGGGTGTGGGTAAGTTTCCTTCTGTTGGGTCAGTCTTATCCAGGGCAATGATCTGATTCAACATCGGGACTTCACTAGCAAGTCTGACCTGACTAACCCTGGCCCATAAGATGAGCTCTCACTTGGGTCTCCACTGCCTGGGTGGTGGCCTCACCAAGGCCCCGTGGCTATGACTGTGGCTGCATAGCTACCTGACTCTGGCCAGGTGCTCATGCCCTGGATCCCAGGCCCCAGGTGCGGGGAACCTGCCTTCCACTCGACTGTGTCCAGCTCCTCTGCCTTGTCTCTTGAGGTCTTAACTCTTTTTAATTTCCTGTTTCTAGACTAGTCCTTTTTTTCTCTCATCCCAGCCCCCACTCCTTGCAGGTCACCTTCCTCTGATTCCTACTTCCTGCTGAGAGCACTCTTGCTCTCTCTGGCCCCCAGATGTCTCTCTTTACACTTCTTTTTCACCCCCCGCCCCCGACAGTCACCACCTTTTTTTTAGAGGAGATTCTTTCCACAGTTCTTTGTTTCTGCATAGCATTACCTCCTGTCGGCATGGGACAGGCACAGACCGGGGCTAGCAAGGTGAATGCTCTCCAGATGGGCGCTTGGCCTTCAGGGGAAAGGACTGAGTTGCCAGGGTAAGGAAGGTGCCTCTCTCCTTCCAATGTCACCTCAGTGCAATTCTAGCCCAGACACATTCTGCACTGGCCTGGCCACTCCGAGGAGTCCCCCAGAAAAGACCAAGCTCCTATCTTCAGTAAGTAGGTACTTTTCAGAAGAATAAGCCAACATCTAATCATCACCAGCCATATGTGTCAGGCCTTGTACTGTTGTAAAACATCATGTAATTCTCCCATGAACCCTGAGGAAGCCAGAACACAGAGATAGAGGGGAACTTGCTCACAGAGGCTCGAAAGCATCCCAGCTGGACTGTGCAGGCCTTCCCCTTCCCACCATCCTGTGTTTCCAGACCATGATCTTGTCTAAAGGAAGAGACTGGCTATTACATTCAGTCAGTCAATGTGTCATAAAACTGAGATAAAATTAAGACCTTACTCAACCTGTAGTCCCAGCACTTCGGGATGCCGAGGCAAGTGGATTGCCTGAGCCCATGGGTTCAAGATCAGCCTGGACAGCTCGATGAGACCTCGTCTCTACAATAAATCAAAAATTAACTGGACATGGTATCATGCGCCTGTAGTTCCAGCTACTTGTTTTTTTTGTTTTTGTTTTTTTTGAGTTGGAGTCTCACTCTGTCACCAGACTGGAGTGCAGTGGCCGCTCTCGGCCACCGCAGCCTCGACCCGCTGGGCTCCGGCGATCCTTCCGCCTCAGCCTTCCAAGTAGCTGGAATTACAGGCATGCACTACCACACCCGGCTATTTTTTTGATTTATTGTAGAGATGAGGTCTCACCAAGTTGCCCAGGCGGGTCTTGAACCTGCGGGCTCAGGCAATCCACTCACCTCAGCCTTCCAAGGTGCGGGATTACAGGCTGAGCCACCGAGCCCGGCTTAGTTCCAGCTACTTGGAAGGCTGAGGTGAAAGGATGGCCTGAGTCCAGCAGGTCGACACTTGGGTGTCCATAAGTGTGCCCTTACACTCCAGCCTAGGCGGCAGGAAAGATAAAAAAAAAAACCCTAAAAACTACTGACTTCCTAGGCATACTGTGAGGATTCAGTTAGACCAAGTACATAAAACTTGTAGAACTGGCACTTAATAAACGGTAGTTCTGCTGATAGTAATTATTACTCCTTGAATAACCCTGGCCTGAGAAGGATACCCTGTGATGGCAGATGCTTCATAAATATCCTGCAACAAAGCCAGATTCTCACTTTAACAACAGGCATCAAATGTCATTCTCTCCAAAGAGAAAGAAGAGGAGCAAAAACAGAGGGACACCTGGGTGGCATTTAGTGTGGAAACAGAGAGAGCAGTTCTCGCCGAGGCCCAGCGTGATGACGGGTGTCCAGGAAAGGTTGGAAGTTCATGGTAGAATGTCTGGCAGCGTCCATGTCGGTTATTAGCTACAGGAAGGGCAGCTGTGCTGGGCGGGATGCTGGCAACGGACAACAGGCAGGCAGAGCAATTCAGCGGACACCAGGTGAGAGAGGCCGTGAAAGACCCAGATGCAAGAACCTGTGATGAAGTGGAGGTCAGAGCAGGGCCACCAGCTGAGAACGGAGTCACAGGCAAGGGGAGGAGGTTAAGGCAAACCAGGAGGGCCCTGACATTATAATACATTCAGCTACATGGGAGAAGGGGCAGAGAGGAACCCAGGGACCGAGGAGCCCAGGCAGTCTGGTTAGACTGTACAAATAATAATAATGGCAATGACAATGGAAATAATAA
Organism: Tarsius wallacei; assembly: GCA_963574415.1. Classification (NCBI taxonomy): domain Eukaryota; kingdom Metazoa; phylum Chordata; class Mammalia; order Primates; family Tarsiidae; genus Tarsius; species Tarsius wallacei. The sequence continues at coordinate 15,610 of CAUYQG010045847.1, forward strand.
CAGCAGCATACCAAGAACAGAAGTCAAAAATAAGAGGACTATTATGCCATTAGGTACATGTATACTCAGAAAGTTTCATAGGATTCAAATCCCACGTTATTCTCACAAAAGGCCATGAGGCTAGTAGGGAAACAATTTCCCCTAATTTATAGGTAAGAAAATGGGGACTCAAGTTAGGCAGATGAAGAGAAAAGCCAAGACTCCTCAGATCTAAACCATTTCACATGCCCTCCAGAGAGCCTAGAAAAGCAGCAGACCAATAGCAGGCCCGGCTCTGGGCAAATGCCATAGTCTCTGGGAGGAAGCAATTGAGAGCTCAGCTTGATTTGGGGAGCTGGGAGGTCAGGATGGGAGGAGGCAACCTGGGTGGCCACAGACATCCTGCAGGATGAAGGTGGCAAACCAGAGTGTGACACACAAGTGCGGCCCAGTGTAACTCTTCAAAGAATCACATCACCAGGCAAAACATCAGCCACCAGATAGAATCTTATTTATTTCTTTGAGTTGGAGTCTCACTCCATTGCCCAGGTTGGAGTGCAGTGGCACACTCACAGCCACCCCAGTGTCGACCTACTGGGCTCCCGTGATCCTTCCACCTCAGCCTTCTAAGTAGCTGGAACTACAGGCGCGCGCTACCACGCCTGGCTAGTTTTTGATTTATTGTAGAGATGAGATCTCGCTAAGTTGCCTGAGCTGGTCTCGAACCCGTGGGCTTAGACAATCCACTCACCTCGGGCTCCCAAAGTGCTGGGATTACAGGTTGAGCCACTGAGCTCGGCCGGAAGTCAGTATTTTTAATCTTGTTTTACAAATGGTAGAGCCAAACTTCAGAGAGTTAAGAAACTTTCCCGGTCAGGCATGGTGGCTCACGCCTATAATCCCACACTTTGAGAGGCTGAGGTAGGAGGGTAACTTGAGGCTAGTTTGAGACCAGCCTGGGCAATACAGGGAGACTTTGTCTCTACAATAATTAAAAAAAAACAAACCTTCCTAGTCAGTGGCAGATTTGAAGTCAAGTCTCCTTGACTGGAAAATCTGCCCTTTCTACCATATCAGATGGCATGATCCCTGCTTTTAGAGACCCTATGACCTAAGGAAAGAAATATTAATAAACAGTACAAGAGCCTAAAGATGGAGGACAGTCATTTAAGAACAACTTTGCTATAAATGCTTCTCAAACTTCAGGAGAGGCCAGATCCGGATGGGCTGAGCCATCTTTATGGAGGAAGTGGAATCTGAGCTGAGACTTGAGCCCTGCAGTGGATGAAAATGGGATGAAGCTCCAGGCAGAGGGGAGTGGGCAGAGGGTGTAAGATGTGCTGAGGAGACAAAGCAGCCCCTGGAACGGCAGAGGAAGGCCGGTCCACTAAACAGAAAGCTCGCAAGGATGATTGGGCGCCAAGCTAAGAACAAAACCAAGCTCAGAAAACCACAGAAGACTTCTACCTGGTGTTTAATAGAATCTTTGTTTGGGGGAAATTAAAATGTAGAACTGTGAGTGAGATAGATTCAAGAGGAGAGAGACCAGAGGTAGGTCGGACCTCTCTCCCCACCACGAATGTCTGGCTTCCCCCAGCCCGACTGAGCAGCCAGGCCAGTGGCAGAGGGGCTGCTTGTGTCACACCCCGTGGCCTCCAGCAGAGCACACACAGCTGGAGTGGGCAGGTCGAGGCAGAGACCTCAGGGTGGCCACCATTCTCTACCGTTCAATCTGAAAATCAGAATGTAAACATGCTTACCTCTGCGCGGCGTCTACTCTTTTCTTAGCTTATTTGCCCAGCCATGGGATTAAAGGAAACATTTACATGAACTTTTAAAAACAAATATTCCAGTTTTGTCTCTTCTGCTCATTCCCCATCTCAGCTTAGGCATCACTGCAAAGAATCTGTTTGATCAGTGAGAACCCACTGGTTAATACATAAGCAAATGTCAGTTATTGACAGGCACAGCTGGGAAAAAACCCACAGCCAACTATGGGAGTCATCCCTAAGTGTCCTGTGTGCATCTCTAGAGTTTATTAGCTTCAGGGACTTGTTGGTCCTGACTCTCGCGGTGTGAAATGCAAGGCAGAAGATAAAAATGCATATTTTGGTTCAAGCCATCCAACAGTAGCAGGCAGCTAGGATGGCTTTCTTCTTGACAAAACCAGACAAGAAGACTTCTGGAGAAATCGCCCGTCATCCCTCCTACCTCTCTGCCCACCCTGCCCTGCTCCTCTCCCATCATGCTGACCTCTCACACCCGCATGCAGCTACGGGGCAGAGTGGCCAGCCAATACAGAGAGCCACTCTTACTCTCTCAAGAAAAGTCGGCCTCCATATTTCCTCTCCTCATGTCAGTAAGGACTAGGGGCTGTTACCTACACCCAACTGTGGCGGGGTGTTGGCAGCACAGGCTTCGTAATTTGCCGGTTTCCAGTGTTTCACTGGAAAAAAGTATGGACCATGACTCCAGATGAACAATCTTCAGAAAACACAACACCGTTCCTGAGAGACTGTGTTTAATATCCTTTCCCAGTTTGAAAAGGAGTTTGTTTTCTTACATCTTTTTTTAATTGCCATGAGCTGGACTTGTAAATATTGTAAGTGGTTGAGTAATACTCATCTGGTAAACTGACCAGAGGAAATGGACATTTTTTTCCACTCTTGTAACCCTGGCATCCCATGCCCGCCCCTGAAAGGGACTCTTGAGTTTTGGAAGGGAAAATCTGCCTTGCCAGGTGCCAGTGGGGCCAGGGCAGGAGCGAGGGAAGCTCGGAGGAACAATCCTGCAGGCAGGAGCCACGCCAGGTGTGCCGTGCTGGGGCTGGGGAGAGAGCATTCATTGTCTGAGAAGCTGGCAGGGTCCCAGAAGTTCAACTGTCTTTCCTCATCCTGAAATGTCAGACATTTCCTTAGCTGGGGGATGGATGAGTAGACCCCCTGAGGTTTAAGCACTATTCTGAGGCTGAAAAAGTAGGTTCTCTCTCTCACACGTGACTGAGTGAGATGAGCGTTCTTCCCACGTCCACCCCACAGGAGGGTCCCCTGCGGACCTGAGGCTGGGGCCACTTTTCTATGGCAGGAGGGTTGGAAGCTCTTCCCTGCCTCTGTCTTCAGGAAATATCAAACCCTCTGTGGTTATGTGTGGTGGTGTTTTTTTCTAAATGGTGCCTTCTAGTGATACTTACTGAAATATTTATAGATGAAAAATGTCTGGGATTTGCTTCAAAATAATACACTGGAGACAGGGAACAGGTAAGGGTATACATAAAACCAGACTGGCCATGAATTGATCCTTGTTAAAGCTGAGTGATGAGTTCATCACAGTTCAGTATAGTCTTTAGTCTGCTTTTGTATATGTTTAAAATGTTCCACCATAAAAAATTAAGGAAGGGGGAAGAGGGGGGAGGAAGAAAAGAGAAGAGAATCAAAAGAGAAGCAACTCTTCAGCCCAGTTTGTCAGCCCCAAGGAATCTGGGCCATTCTCCCTGAAAAAGCCCACACTCTGTCGCAAGTCAGAGTGCTCTAGATGGGCCTCAATAGACAGGTATAGAGAAGGGGTACAAGCATGAGCAGGTCTGGCCCACCTGGGTTTCATTTCCAGCTGTAGGGCCTTAGGTAGGGCGGTTTAACCTTCCAGAACCTCAGCTTCCTCATATATAAAGCGGAGATGAGCGTTATTTGTTGCGGAGAATTAGGTGAAGCCGTATACCCGTAGCATTCAGCGCAAAACCTGGCATGTGGAGATATCCCGTGTGCTCTGTGGCTCAGCTCTCCCTGGCTTTAAAGACATTAACCCAGTTACTCTTTCTGAAATGTCCTTCAGAGGAGAGACTCCATTCATAGGTGCCAGAGCTGTGATCACATTCCAAGAAAGCTGAAGTTCTTTCAGAGAAAGGCTGTGGTGATAAGGTAGATAAACACCTTTTCTTTGACCGAAAGAATCCCAAAGGCCGCCGTGGGCTTTTGCTTATCACTGTCACCTGCCATCTTAAAATGACCTCTTCAGTTGACCCTCAGCGCCCACCCGTTTACTTAAACCTGTTGAAAATCTCCTCCCAAAGGACTCCTGTTTGCTCTGAAAGGGCTTAAACTATAAAAGCTGTATTTGTCATTGCTCTTAAAGTCCCCCTTTTCATCTCCAGACAGGAACCCAGTTTATCACATCTTATCAACTCACTGTCTAAGGTGTCCATTGCCGAAGTGCATGTTCATTTTCGAGCAGTTGTGTGCCCCCTGCCATACTTTACTGGGGCATGTTTTGTCTAATTCACAGTTTCTGTGGTAGAAAAATTAGCAGCTTTTAAAGAATTGCTATGTTAATAATGGTTCCAGTAGACAAAGCCACCATTCTGCTGAAACTGTGCTGTTTGAGGTCTCTGTGACCTGGGAGCTTTTCTCTGTCTCGTCGGTGTCTCTGCATTATTTGTTGGTCAATATTGACCTTTTGGAATTTTCCTGTTAAGTGACCTCCTTGACACCTTTTTCTGAGCTTCTTCCTCCCTACTGACTACTCCTCCTGTGCCTTTCTTGTTGTCTCTTCCAAAAATTTAATATATGTGTTCATTTATTATATAACTTCTTTTGTGTACTAGGCTCTTCTCTAGGTTCTGGGGATATGACAGTGAACAAGAAGGCACCATCCCTGCGGCTGACACTCCTGTGCCAGGGAGTAACAGATAGTAACTAAGTACCTAAGTCACGATTGAATAAGGGTTCCCGTGGAGACTTAGAGGGACAAAGAGAGCACAGTTAACTGGAGGGCAAGAAAGAGTTCCTTGAGGAAGTGCCACACTGATTTTGGGGGGATTAACCAGGCCAAGAGCCGGGAGCTCTTGAACAGAAAGGGCAGAGTGTGTATAAGCCAGAAGCAGTGAGGAGCACATCGGGGGTGTCAAAGACAGCCTGAGTGACTGGAGCACAGGGCACGATGTGTGGCTGGGGGGCACAGGGCCTCCAAGGCCATCGTAAAATTTGGATCTCAGCTTCAGCTATTGGAGGGCTTTGAGTAAGGGGTGACCTGATCTCAACAGCTTGCTCCAGTTCCATTGGAATGCATGGACGGAGGAACACTCGAGGCTGGCCAGTCAGTTACCGCAGGGTTCCATGTCAGGGATGGCAGTGACTGTCCATGCCCTGAAGCCGCTTTCCTTGGATTTCAGGCTTGGTGTGTATAAACTAAAACCAGATGTGTGTTTCCTTCTTCCCAGTTGGTGTTGCTCTTCGTTCCTTTGTTCTTGTCACTTGTTCCGCTATTCCCATAATCACCCTGACTTGACAACTCAAGGTCACCTGTATCTTCCTCTGCTCTGGGCCATCAGAGTGTTGACCTAGAACCCTTGCTGTGCAGGGCTTCTGGGCCCAAGTGTCCTCCCAATTATAATCCTGCCTGGGCCTCAGGAACAATGCCGCTTCCGAAAACACCTCTCATCCTCTCCCTGACTTCCTTAAAAACTCAGTCCCTGCCCCTTGTCTTAGGGTGAGCTCAGGCCCTGGAGTGCCGGTGATGTCCCCCACGTCCCACCCCAGCCTGTCTACCTCCTCCATTCCTATAATCTGACACTGCACAGCATAAACCTTTCACCCTGCCAGGAACACGTTTTCATCCAAACGCCACACGTGTGTCAGACCAAGTAGTAGTAGGGCTCCTGCCCAGGTGAAGCATTTTCAACCTGGCAACGTTTCTGGAGGCAGAAATTAATGAAAATATTGGTTCTGATTCTGGCAAGAAGATGGACTAAGATAATATTACACGCACACCTCTTCTCACTACAAGCATCTTGTGATGCAGGATAAAATAGTATAATCCCCTCCCCCAAACGTTAATGTGTAGCTGCATTTACAAGGAGAAGGGAAATCCCTAGATGAAAGAAATGGAGAGAGAGCTGAAATCCAGAACCTTCGTGAATGAGCTGATGCTGCAGCTGGGTCGTTATCAGTCACTGTGATGCAGAGCAGGAGCCCGCAGACCTGGGTCCAGGGCCAGGTACTAAATAGTGTAGGCTGTGCAGACCACAGACAGTGCACCACATCTTTTACCTTTTTGACAACCCTCTAAAAATATAAAAATCATTGTTAGCTAATGGGTTGTACAAAAGCAGACCACAGCCAGATTTGGCCCATGAACTGAAGTTGGCAGACCCTTGAGGTAGTGGCTTAGGTTTATTTCCTCATGAAGATGGGGGGAAATACCTTAAGTCCCTGAGAGAAGTGACTCTCCAAAGATTGCATCATCAGAGAAAGAGGCTGTATGAGGAAAACTTCACCTACCATCACGGAGAGATACAAAGAAGCTGCCATTTATTTTTAAGTCCTTTCTCAATACTCAAAACCATGGTGTGCTGTGCTTACATGGCTCGGGTTTAAAATTTATACCATTTGGTCTGTTCAAACTCTGAGGATCTGTGGGTGAAATTAAAGAAGTCTATGAACTCAAATGAAAAAGCAAATTGCATTCTTATTTTCACTGACTTCTGAGGCGTAGCATTTTCTTTGCTTATGAATGTAGGCAACAAGCCACAGTAGAATTAGTAGTACTTGTAACTCTGTCACTAATTTACATCAAGATATAGTGCATGCATTATCTCAAAATTAAAAAGATACCTATTTTAATATATAGGGGTATGTGGGGGGGGGCATGCTTCTCCTACCTGTATGGAAAGCAGGAAGAGCTAGCTGGCCTTGCTTTGCCTTCCATGGCAGAGGAGAAAGAATTAGGATTGATGATAGGGTGGTTTCCAAAGCATGGTGAGCAGTCCTGGTGGCCACACAACCACGTGACACCCTATCGCGTGACTCGCCCTTCTCTTTATAAGGCATTTTCGCATACTTGTTCTCCTCTGTTACCCACTTTCCCCTTGGGGTCTCAGAAGCTGAAGGACTCTTTTATGAGCAAACCTTTCTTGAGTGCTTACTTTGTGGTAGCTGCCTTTGGTACCTGGTGCATGGTAAGCGCTCATTTTTAAACACTAGACAAGCCAATGTGGGAGACGTGAGCTCACTGAGCAAAGACTGTGTTCTCTTGGGCCCCCTTCATGTGCATCAGGTAAAGGAATGGGCAGTGCTGAGTCCAGACGCACAACCCTGGGCGGGGGCGGGGGGGGGGGCGAGGCTGGCCTGTTCCCCTTCGTGTTCCCCAGCCAAAAGTGTTGGGAAATAAAACTAGAAAATGAGAATAAAAAGAATATACAGGTATACACAAAAAAAGTCCTTTCATCAGGAAATATTCTTAGCAGTGGGTCACATAAGCATCTTGGACTCAAGAAGGCAAGGTGAAGCCATGTGGATAGTGGAGAAAATGGATTCCAGAATTAAAACTCTTCAGCCCTTTGCTTTATTGATGCTTTGTAGGTGCGTAATTGGGCTGGGTAGCGAGGTGGTCGTCATCAGCAGCTTTCACCCTCCCCTGTGGCCCAGGCTGCAGGCAGATACTAGCCCAGCGAGGGCCAGGCCCACACATCGTCCACAGTCTTGCAGTTTGGAGTGCTAACACAGTTCAAGAGTCAGGGAGGGCTGTTCCCAGCCTCCCTGTAGCCCCTGACTTCTGCACCCACCTACCTGCAAAGCCAGAGTTTTGCTTCAGCTACGCCTTGGGCTGCTGACCTCCCCTCCCTGAAGCATGAGCCGAAGGCTCAGAGGGAGCAACATGCCACTGACTGCTCTGAAGACACTTAATGAAACATGTGATGCTTTTCTGGTAGGAACTGTTAAAACAGGTACTTTCTGCTTTTCTTTTTCAGGGATGATCATGGTGATTTTATTGCTGCTTGTGGCTATTGTGGTCGTTGCAGTCTGGCCAACCAACTGATGGCCATAAAGGGACCGCCAGCCGTGACACCCACCAATGATGGATATAAGTCCAGTACACTTTTGGTACAAAACCCCTGCTCTCAATAAATTCCCCCAAAGCTCTGAACTCCTGAGGTGCGTTGCTTCACTGAAGGTGCATAGCTCAGTGGCTCTGGAGAGCTTCCTTGAGCATTAGGCCCAGTATGGTCCTTTTGCTTTCAACCTTGGTCATTTTGGTGCTAGTCAGAGGTCTTCAAGTGGTCACCGCCCCATGGTTGCCAGTCGATCCCAGTCACCCCTGTAGTATTCTGGGCATCCTGGGGAATACTGAATTAATAGTTTGAAACCTCATTGTCTGCTTGGGGAAGCCACATGTCCATGTAGGAAACAAGTATACTGTCAAGGCCACCTGTATCCAGATAGTGGGGAAGGAGGGCTGTGTGGAAGGGTGGCCATGCAGACACATGTCTGAGTGTGTAACCACTATCCGCCACCCTACCTGCCCAAGTCCCCTCACCAGGCTCAGCACTCCTTCTGGTGGTGCTAGCTGCCACTGCCCAGAAATATTTCTGAGTTCTACTTTGGGAACTGCCATCAGACTTGGAAGCGCATCTTTTTCATTTCCTTGGTGATAGCAAACTCTCATTTTTCAAGGCTGAGAGAGATATCTTTCTTGTTTTTTATTTTTTTATTTTTATGTTTTTTTGAGTTGGAGTCTCACTCCATCGCCCAGACTGGAGTGCAGTGCACGCTCCTGGCCACCGCAGCCTCGACCTGCTGGGCTCCGGCGATCCTTCCACCTCAGCCTTCCAAGTAGCTGGAACTACAGGCGTGCGCTACCATCCCCGGCTAATTTTTTGATTTATTGTAGAGATGAGGTCTCACCAAGTTGCCCAGGCGGGTCACGAACCCGCAGCCTCAGGCAATCCACTCACCTTGGCCTCCCAAAGCGCTGGGATTACAGGCTGAGCCACTGAGCCCAGCCGAGAGAGACATCTTCCTAAGTAGCAAGAATCAAGTCTGTTGAATAAGGTAGGTACGGTGGAAAGTGATTGGGCTGGAAAGTCCTGTATCAGGTTCGAAGAAATCTGTGATCATGAAGTTAGGAGAACATGCCTTTATTTGGTGCCTTCCCTGGCTCTGACAGCTGTGTGTGTGTGTGTGTGTGTGTGTGTGTGTGTGTGTGTGTGCAGTGAGTGTCTTAGGGCAGACAGATGGGGTGGGCAGAGGACACCGGGGGTGGATGCCTTCTGAGTTAGGAGGGGGCAGAGGCCAAGCATCGTATGCTCTCTCCTACCTGTATAGAAAGCAGGATGGGCCAGCAGCCTTTCTTTGCCCTCCATGGTGAAAGGAGAAAGAATTAGGGTTGATGATGGGGTGGTTTTCAAAGCATGAGATCAAAGCATGAGATCTCCCTGAGAAAAAAGACAGAAGAGGCCTGTGGTAGGGAACTTAGGCTGAGTCTCTTGTAGATTTCCTCAAGAGGGCGTGACCCAAAACCCTCTTTGAACAGAGACAGGCACCAGCCATGGAGCAGCCTGGCATAGCATTATTTCCTAGGACTGAAGACTCTAGGTGTGCTGGGAAGACCTGGGATCCCGGAGTCCAGATACTTGCCTGGCTGTGACCAGGCCTCCTCACTCCAGAGCCTAGGCCAAGGGGACAGCCATCGTGGTCTCTGGCAGAAAACAGGGGGCTCTGGAAGCTCTCACGCCTGCGAGGCAATGTTCAGCCCAGAAGACCCCCCACCTCTCAACTCACTGAACGGAACTAGTCACCTGCCTGTTCAACCACAAGGGGACCAGCAAGTGCCCAGAAGGGACAGAGCCTGAAACATGTGGTGGATGGCCCTCTTGACAGCTGCACCAGTGACTATGAGCAAGTTACCTTCCTGTGCCTCTGCTTCCTCAGCTAGAGAATGGAGGTAAGATTTCCTTCCTACCACAGAGGGGAGGTTTGGGTGAGTTGGCACATGTAAACAGAGAGCCCCCTGCTTGGCTCAGCTGAAAGAAGGATTCCTCCCCTACCCCCAGTGTAAACCCAGTGGAGCCAGATGCTCTCCAAATCCAGAGCTCAGAGATTCTGTCACGTGCTTCAACCTAATGAATAGAACACACCATTGTGAGGACACAAGAGTGAACTGGTGCCCAGGAAAAAGCTCTGCTTTCTGTTTGAACCCTGTTCCCTGCTGGCCTCCAGGGGCTGCTGACACATGCAGACCAAGGCCTGCCTTGGGACGTTGAGGCCCTTGGAGCAAATTTAACAGATGGCCACAGCCAAGTGGAAACAAGAGGGTGAGGAGCAGGGGCTACTGTGAGGACAAGCATGTCAGGGAACAGGATTGTGAAGGGAGAGAGAGGAAAGGGAAGTGGGTTGTTGCAGGTGCATGTGTTCCTGTAGGATAAGGGCCACACGGGATAGGGCCAAGGGCTTGGGATACATTTCCTCATCAGGGTGGGCAGTTGCTAATGGATCACCCAGTGGACGACCAGGAATCCGCAAGCCACGTCTTCCAGTCTTGTGTGAAACCCCAAATCTGTGCAAACAGTGTCTCCTTGGAGACACCCATTTTGGGACTCAGGGGAGTTGGCACTGATGGTCTGTGTGACTTTCTCACCTCCTCTTGACTTGCTCAGCACGGAGCCCCAGCAACTTATGGGGCATCTTTGAACCAGAGCCACGGAGTCCTGGCTCAGTCACACTGAAAGGCCTTTCAAGCAAAACACTGAGCGATGCCTCTACACAGCAGCTCTGTTCTTACAGCTGAATAGGCTCTAGGCACAGCCCCAGTATTGCTGGCTGTGTGACCCTGAACAAGTTACTTCACTTCTCTGGACCCACGGGCAGGGCAAGGTGGGTTGAAAAGCTGCCCAGGAGATTACAGTCCAAGGACCTGCCGTCCAGGCCCTGGGCTGTGTAGGCCACAGAGAGTGGGGACATGCCAGGAGGCAGGAAAACCCCAGCTCCCTTAGTGCTCCTCACCTTAGGCCCCCACCCCAACCAGACTGGAAGTGGCAAGGTATACCCAAATGACTGGGAGGTGCCCCTCTTGGGGATCTGCTGCCTCAAGAGCCACCCTAGAGTCGTATGGCTAATGTAAAGCTGGCATTCTCCCACGTGGCTTGCAAGACTTGCTTTTCCCCCTCCAAGCCACCCATAGTGAGTGCTCTGGAGCTGGCTGGGTGAGCCTTAAGACCTCACCCCAAGCGTAAAGAGAGAGGCAAGTCAGGGCCTCAGCAACCATCAGCCCAAGTGCTTTTTCAGTGAAAATAAACTTGATTAAAATAACAGTATAAGTATTGTTTAACTTAACTGATTATTAATTGTAAGCATTTTAACTCTGGATACCATATAAAGAAATCCAGATATCTGGGTACCACGGGTACTTTGTTCCATTTGGATTTCATTATTATTAACTGGAACTAAACCTTAGCTGTCATTAGCTCCAGGCTCCTTTCAAAGACCTGCAGGGCTCTGGCCCTGGACACAGCTTCTACCAGTCATCTTTGGTGTTGATACCAAAAATCCATGTGCTGCTTCTCCCACTGCCCACAGTCTTCCTGCCTGGCAGGAAGTGTGGTTTTTCCCTGAGCCCAGATCCCTTGGAACTTTCCTTCTACAAAGCTGTGCAGAATTCCCAACTGCCCACCTGCTTCCAGAACTGTTGGGCTTACTCCTGACTAGTCAGAGAAAACTGCCAGCCAGCAGTGTAGCAGCATTTTTCCTTCTGGTGGGGAGAGAGTGCCTTAGCCTCCTTAGAATCCCATTCCCAGCTTCTTCAGATCCGAGCGACACTGACAATTTCAGCATAGACTAAAGATTATCTCTTATCTAGCTGGATTCTCTAACCCAGCCCTGTTAATGTTAAGTGGATTTCCCCCCATGTTTTAAAAAGGGGGCTAAGACTCGCCTTTGCTCTGATGCTTCATATAGTTTCACAGTCTTCCTCCCAGCTACATGCCAGTAACAAAAGGCATTGACCTCTTTCCAGCAGTGACTTGCTGTCCCGCTGAGTCTCCAGCTTGATCAAGCGGCGAGTGTGACCCATCCATATACTTCGTTTCTCACTGGGTCTCTCCATCCTTTCACTCCCTGTTTTTCTTGGCCTATTTTTTATATGTCTTTATTTAGTCTTTTTAAAAGCATAGAAAGAGATGTCTGCTTAACAGAATCTGAAACCTGGAGCGTCTCCCACAAGTGGGCATCCATGTCAAGCACTGTCTCTGGGAGGTGGGTTGAGGGGGTGAGACAGGACAGGGGGGACCTGAGAAATATGTGGGCCTCCCTGACAGCAGGCTGTGATGGTGGGCAGACCCTGTGAGGCTCTGACACTGGGTTTTTTACTAGACTGTGCTAGCCCCTGGATCACTCAGCTTCCTCAGCTTCCTTGTGCCTCAGCATTCCAGTTTCTAAAATGGGCTTTTCCCACCACCTTGGGCCAGTACTTAGCAGTGACCTAGTTTATTTCCTGCATTGAATCTGGCAGATGTCGACACCTTCCCAACTGGAACATAAGGCCCCAGGAGGCATTGGGCTGTTTACAGCTCATGTTCTAATGTGTCTCTGATCAACGGTATGTTTCCTTCAGGCATCAGGCAGAGCTGTAAGCCACCAGCCCAGGGCCTGACTGTGGTGGAGTCCCAAAGGAAACATGGCACTCACAGGCAGGCATAGACATTTTTTTTTAAGACAGAGATAAAGCCACCTCATGCAAGTCCTTGACAGCTAGACCCTTGACCTCAAATGACCAAAGGTGAGACTCAAACTATTGAGTGCACCACAGAACTGTGAGCCCCAGGCTCTCAGTCCTGCTGGGTCTCAGTGGGTCTTAAGTCCTGCATATGGTCCGACTGCCCTGGGGAGTGCCTGAGACTACAGAAAAGGCTTGCTTTCTCTTCGGCCTGTCCAGCCAACTGAGACTTGTATCCTCTCCGCATTCACCCACTGTCAGGCACTATCATTCCAGCAGGGACTCAAATGTGAGATGTAATGAGACACCGGAGACCACTCATGTATCTACCTGCCCTGGCTTTGACCCCTGGCTCCCAATCCTCAGAGTGAGACCTCTGACAGGTGGGGCCGGACCAGTTTCTTCCTGAGCAGAAGCTAAAGGCATCTCCAGCCAGCAATCCAGGCAGCCAGGAAAAGGCTTTCTATGCCTTCGAAGGAAGGGCCAGTTCAATCTGCGTTGCTGAGGGGCTAGACCAGGCCTGTTGCTGAGACTTGTCTTAAAAACAGCTGGGTGCAGAAATTATAGCTTCCTGGTGACGATCGGCCCCACTTTGCATGGCAACACAATATGTTCCTAATGACTGAATTGTTTATTTAATAAAGAAATCACAACCATTTGGACGTTTAAATATAGCCTCTCAGAAACCCAGTGAGCTCAGCTCCCGGTGGCTGCGTGGTGCTGGCACTGGCCCAGTCTCTGCACCGCACGAAGCCTTTAGCAATGATTTGAAAAAAAAACTCTTTTGCAAGATCTCCTGAGTTTCGCTAACCCTGTTGGATTTTCTTGTGAGTCTTTACTTGGCTTTGAATAGAAAAAACTGGTTATGTAAAGGCAGAAACTGCGTGCAGGTTCCTTCCTAATCAAATGAAAGGTCAGAGGTTGCTCTCTGCTACTGCAGGTAGGGCCATTGGGAGGGAACTCCCTTTTTCCTGTCCCCTAGTTTCCTCTTTTTCTTGGATTCCAGGGTGGTTTCTTAGGGACTGAAATACAGATTGTCCTAATCATGAGAGAGCTTTTTAGCTCAAGGTAGCATTCAGAGCCAGCAAGCTTCTAGGACCTTCCAAGCAGAGCTGCCCTCTTGCTGCCTTTGAGGGTATTAGGCTTTGTCTAGAAGCCATATTCCTTAAGTTACCCGAGGACTCCTGCCTCCCCACATGCCCACCACCCATAGCCCAGGCCACCAATCAAGACTGGGAGACTGAGCACAGTGTACAAGAGTTTATTTAATGATATCTGAATTTAGTTCTATCATGTGGGGCCCACGTTACAAGTTCCATCTGGGTCCATTACAACTCTATCAAAAAAAAAAAAAAAAGGAAAGAAACTTTAAAAAAGAAAATCCACAACTTTTTTCATGTCATTAAATATATTCATATATAATAACCATAATATATTAGTATGCATTGGAAAGGGCACTGACCCAAACAATACGTCATGGTCACAACTAAACATTTACAATTCGGAGTGAACAGAAATCCGAAACAGGGAGCTGAGGGAGGGTGGGAAGTGCGTTAGGGAGCAGGGAGTGGAAGGGATGGCCAGTGACACTGGGACTGGCTTGGCTTCTGACAGGAGGTGAGGCCCACAAGCAAACATTCCAGTACCCCTGGGTCTGTCCCCATGCACAGCCACAGGAAGAACTGTCCGTGAACCATGGCCCAGGGGCCCCATCACTCTCTGGGCTTCAGGGGCTTCCTTTAAGTGCTGAGAACCTAAACATTCTTCACTTTCCTAAAGGAACCACTTCCCAGTCCCTTTGGGTCTCTTCTTGACTTCACCCTCATTCCAGCCTGCCTCATTCCAGCCTGGGCAACTCCAAGAAAGTCTGTACCCATTTCCTGCATGCTACTCCTGAGGCAGAGTTCCAGGAGGTCACTACAGGCTTTGGGGCAGCACCTATTCTCCCTGGGCTTTGACCCCAGGCATCCCTCCCTCCCACATGGAGGGTCTTGAAGATGCTGCCTCCTGCCCTGCTTTCCAAGGGCAGAAGTTGTGGACAGAGACCACGACCTGCGGTGAGTCCAGGGTGGCAGCCCTATGTCCTGCCCTTTCCCTCCACCCCAAAATCTTCAGCGTTACTGCGTGTCAGTAAAGCAGGCACTCAGCTGTCAGGGGCACCAGACCACCCAGCTGGTAAGAGAAAGGACAACTGGGGAACCTGTTTAAAAAACAAAAGACTAATCTGGTATGTTTCTCTTCAGACACCTACATATCACAATTCTGGTTAATACACTCTTCAAAATCAAAATCTAGCTCCGTTTTACATCCCTTCCTAACTGTACAAACTGGAACACCTCAATTCCTGGCTCCATCTCCTCCCTGGAGTGGGGGACAGGTGGAAGAGAGGTGCTTTCCCAAGGATGGGAGTTCACTGCCGAGGCTGGTAGCTGCAAGCAGAGGAGTGGTGGGCTGGGTTCTGGCCACAGTCCTTGAATGGGGAAGGCAGCCTGTAATGTAGTGACCTCATCCCAACCTGGCTGACGTGGCCACCCCGACTGGAGACTGGTTGAATTTTCAGCAAGATGCCTTGTTGCTTGGCAGGCACTGGCTCCGTTGCTGGGGATGCCTCGGAGACCACCAGTGCAAGCCCCTTTCCTAGCATGAGGTGAGACTCAGCCCAAGGCTTCTGGACAGGGTAAAAGTCACGCTGGCATAGACAAAAGCAGGATGACTGCCCACAGCGCGGTGCCTTTGGATGCTAATGGTACCCAGCAGACCACACCAGGACCAGGTCTGACAGCTTGGAGAAAGATCCCTCCAGCCTTCGGTGTGCAATTAGGGAAGCCAAATACTCCTTTCCAGGCAGTTCTGTCTTCTCCCTACCCCTGAGGCATCTCTGCCTGTATCTCCTGGAATCCCTGCTTCACCCTGACTCTTGCTCCCACCTCTGGGGATGTTAGGAGCCGGGCCTCTACCCCAACCCAGACTCCTGTTTTCCAGGCCAGATGCCAAGGTTCTCAAGAAGCAGTAACCAGGGCTAAGATCTCAGGGCAGCTTCCCCAGGAGCTCCCCCTCCCGGCCTGCTACTTGAATTGCATGGGTGGGCCCCAGGGCTAGAGCACCGTGAAGGCCAGCGTGGCCCATGGTCAGAAAGGCTGGCTCTGGGATCTGAGCCCCAGTCCTGCCACCTATCTGCAGCGTGACCTTGGGTGCGTGTACTCTGGCTTCCTGGGCAGTGAAAAAGAGGGTGAGAGTCCCTGTCCCAAAGGGTTGTCACGAGGACAAGCTGGGAGCATGTGGGTAAAGTGCCTGGCACAGAGCAGGTGCTCAATAAATGGCAGCCACAGTGCGGGCAGAGCGGGGAGGCGGAGAGAAGCCAGACCACCGAGGAGCCGAGCTGCATACTCGGTGTGACCCTTTGAGCAGCCAAACTCCGGCAGGGAAAATGAAACCAATTTCCTGACTGAGAGGGGAGCCAGGCCTCTAATTCAGTGTGCCGGGTGTGAGGATGTGGGCCAGAGGCCCTGGGCAGTGCAGAGCGCTCAGAAAGGCAGGGAGCCAAGAGGCCCCAGGGCACAGGATTGGGTCCTGTGTGAGGCAGTCAGACCAAAAGAGGCTGCCTGCTTGAGGACAGTGTCTCGAGGAGGCTTTGGAAGGAGGGCTGGACACACTGGAGTGCACAGGCAGACTCTACAGAGAGACTAGCCACAAAGGAGTGGGCAAGGTGCTGTCCGGGCCAGATCAAGGCAGCTGTAAGGGGCAGCCCCAGCAGCCCCTGTCCCTTCCCTTGGGGGACCAAGAGTGGGGGCAACAATAGGAAGTGGTCTTTGCTTCCTTGGCCAAGCAGGAGGCTGTCCCTTCTGCCCCTGCCTGCCCATGGCATTCTGGTACTTCACTGAGTCAGCAAGCCCCTTCCCCATGCCTGGTCCAGCCAGCTTCATGGACTGCCGGTTCCATGCCCATCCAGGCCGTTTCCAGCTGTTGACATTGCTGAGGGGCCTTATGGGAGCTGATGTCATTACACAAATAGTGTCACTGCCGTAAACTCAGCCAGTGCCCCTTCCCCCTCCCCTGGAAAATGTCATAAAAGGGGCTGGTTCCAAGTTTCCAAAAAGGAAACTCTCTGGGAGGTTTTGCCTTTGCGATGCCTCCTCCAACAAGCAGCTTCAGCAAGAGGCAGCGGCCACCCGCCTTGGGCTTCTCCAGGGGTGTCCTTGGGATGGGCCAGGATGCTGGGCCAGGCCCGTTAGGCAGGGGCAGACACCAGCAGGGGGCTTCCTCTCCTCTCTTCACAAATGGTGAACTCCCCACCCACCCCTAAACCCCACCCAGGAGGACCAACTCGGCAGGTGGCAGTGGGCATGAGAGGCAGAAAAGAGAATGGTGGCTGATCAGGCTCCTTCCCCCTCCCCCAGTGCCTGCCAGGCCCTTTGGATGGGGCCCAGGTGGTCCAAGCCAGGCATCCCGCGGGAGTTCCTGGACAGAGGGATGAGGAGAAGGGAGGGGGTTTTGTCTTTTGGGTTTGGGTTGGTGGTTGGGTCGGGCTTGCTCCAGCGCCCCCCAGGCCGCAGGCCTGAGAATTCACAGTTCTCCTCCCGTCCCCTTCTCCAGAACCATCCACGACGCGGGCCTGGGCCCCATCTGTGCGGTTCTGTGCCCGTCCCCGGGCGCCAGGGCAGGCCGCCCCAGCCCCTCCACGGCGACCCCACCTGGCCCTAGGGAAGCGCGCATCTGCTCTGGAAGGAGCCCCGTGAGGTAGCTACGTCTCGTCCTCATTTCTCCAGGGCCTGGCCTGCCGCGCGCCCCGCCCCGCGCACGCGGCTCCCGCCCGAGACACGCAGAGTAGGGCCGGGGAGGGGCTGCCGAGGGCCCCGCCCCCGCGCCGGCTGCGCCCCGCCCCCCTCCCCCCACCTGGGAAAGCCCTCACGGGGCAAGTCCGCCGAGGCGCGGCCGGGGCGCCCGCTCGCTTGCGCTGGCCCGGCCCGGCGCCCCGCCCGCCTGCCGCCCGGCGCCGCAGCCTCCGCGCTAGGCCTTCTTGCACTTGCCCTTCTTCTCGCGCTGCTGGAACTTGCGCAGCCGCCGCGCCCACGTGTCCCGCCACTGGATCACCAGGCTGCTCTTGTCCGCCACGATGCCGCTCTGGTCGGGAGAGTCCTCGGCGTTGCCCAGCAGCAAGTACTTCTTGAGGGGCTTGATTTTGGGACACTTGCAGGCGATGTCCCTCGAGCGGATCCACAGGCTTTGGTCACCGCGGCGGATGCGGCTCGTGCCCTGCTTGTACACGGAGATGATGTTCACCGTGAACTTCCACCAGTCCCCCGCCTTGTCCGCCTTCAGGATGTGGATCTGGACAGCTGCAAGAAAGCACAGGCAGGAGGGTGGGCCTCGGCCGGAGAGCACAGCATGGGTCCCCAGTGCCTGTGACCAGCTCCTCCGGTTCCAAGAGCCTGGGAGAAGGAAAATGAGACCCCACGGAAGTGACTGCAGAGGGTACCCATTGGGGAATGGGTGGAGGGTGGCAGAGCTGATCCTGGAACCCCACCTGCTAATACTGGACCAGGCCCACTGCTCCAAGAAGCCTTACCTCCTGCCTATTCTGGAGGTGACACCCAACAATGCCTTTGGGGACAAGACCCGTCTTGGCTGTTGCCAAGGCCCATGGCTGTGCAGGAAGGCCAGAGGAAGCCTGCAGGTGCTGGCCACGTCCCCGGCAAGGTCCATGTGCCTAGCAGGTGCCTGTGGTGAGAGCAGTGGTGGAGGACAGGGTGCTTTGCTCAGGCACCTGCATCTCCAAAGGCCCAAGTCACCCAACACCAGGCCTCAAGATACTCCAGATACAAAGCCTTGCCCAGTCTCAAAACCATAATGGGGCTTTGGTGCCCAAGGGCAGAAGATAAGAACCTGCCCTTCGGGGTGGCCACAATACCTTTTCCAGAGCCCTGTCCTTGTACAGCATACCTGCCATCGTCCTAAACGGTCCCCACCAGGCGGCCTCCCTTCCTCTACACCCCTCAAGTTCCCAGGCCATTCCTCTTCCTCCCAATTCTCTGCCAGTATTTCCCCTAGCATGGGGATTCCTAGAGTGGAGTGCACATCAGAATTCCCTGGGAGGCTTCTGAAAACATTGCAGGGCCTACCCCAGTTTCTGATTCAACCAATCAGGGCGGGGCTTCAGCATATTCATTCCTCACAGATCCTGAGGTAGTGCTGCTGCAGCTGACCCAGAGGGGACACCTTGAGAATCGGTGCCCTAGTAAATGTTAACAAATGTTAACAGACAGTAAGAGGGATTTTTAAAATAGGAAATGCTAAAAAAAAAAAAAAAAGAAAACATTTTGCTCTTATAAGTTTGTGAAATACAGAACTAGGTTAGAGTCAAGAAATTCCTTTACTGCAGGACTTTACAGAGCCTTTATTCTATGAATTGCATGCATGTGTGTCGGTTTCACAAACAACCCTGACTACAGAACCCTTTAGTTGGTATATCTCAGGTCACCAGAGCTCCATTGTGCCTACTTGGGGACCTGCTGGGGCGGAGGGGGACACATGATCATTCCTCCTGCTAGTCCAAGGGGTACCTGGAAGAGCCTCTTCTACACAAACTGGCCACACCCTGTACTCTTTACTCCATTGAGCAGAGCAGCTTTGTACCCTGGACTGGGTCACGGAGTGGACTTGAGCCCTCCTGAGAAAGGAGCAACAGCTCGAAGAAACCGACACCCGGGCAGGCTCCTTGGCTCCAGCAGCCAAAGGACATGTCCCCAGGGACCATCCGGGCAATGGGCCCAACCCCAGCTCAGCCTGCCCTCCCATGCTGGCCAGCTTCTCTCAGGGTCTCTGGGGGCCACTCTGCTTCTTCCCTCCCGAGGGACCCCCCCTCCTCCGGCACTCACACTTGGCCCAGGGGGATGGGGAGGGACAGTGATGGCTGGGCCCAGGGGAGCATGGGATGCCATCCGCCTCATCCTTCTGGGGTGAGGGAAGTGGCAGATTTTCCCCTATTTTCATTTCAGCTGTTCCTGGGCATCCTGAACTTTGCACTCCAGTCTGAGGGCTCCAAAGAATGGCTACCATGGCAACCGTTTCCATGTTTTTGTCACCAAGGGACTCAACACTCAGTGTGAACTCTGAGGGTGGGGGAGCCCTCCAGCCCAGAGAAGTGGCTGGGCCGAGTGTATTTGACTATGCAGACAGAGGTCACCGTGGCAACTGAGTGCCCCTTAGCTAAGCAATGGGGGAGCCACCCCCAGCATCCCTGAGAGCCCCAGTTTCCTCTCCCCAGGACTGAGCTGAATACAGAATGAGCTTCCCCCAGGATAAAGCTGTTTTCCTGCATGGCAGCTTGAACCCCTGGCCCAGCCAGTGTCCTTCCAACTGCCATGTGCTGGGGTGGCCTAACAAGGATGCTGTGCAAGGCACCTCTGAAGGTGTGGCTTTGATCTCAGACCCTGCGTTTCTGTCGGTGCCATGGGCTGAACTGCAGTCCCACAAATCTGTAGATTGAAGGCCTGACTCCTGTACTGCAGTGTGATTATATCTGGAGGTTGAGGCTTTACAGAGGTAATTAAGATGAGGTCATCAGGGTGCTTTAACCTAATAGGACTGATATCCTTACAAGCAGAGGAGGTCAGGACACAGGCACAGAGAGGGAAGACCATGTGAGGACACAGCAAGAAGGTGGCCATCTACATGCTAGGAGAGAGGACTCGGGAGGAACCGATCCTGCCTACACTGTGATCTCAGACTTCCAGCCTCCAGAATCATGAGAAATGTATCTGCTGCTGAAGCCACCCAGACTGTGGTACTTCGTTCTGGCAGCCCCAGAAACGAATACAATTAATCGTGAAGACGCTGGGGATCTTGGGCCTCTGTTCAGGGCCAGGCAGAAGGGCAGATCTGGCAGGGTCTCAACTTTGTGAGAGGAGGCCAGAGAGAGAGCGAGCTAGCTGGACAAGGTGTAGCCTTGGGCAGATGCCCAGGGGAACATCTTACTTCCTGGGGGTCCTGCAAGAATTCAGCCGTTCACAGCAGAAGGTCTGGTGACCCCTGCCCCATCCTCCCTGGTGTTTGAGCTTCCCTCTCTCCTCAGCAAGTGCCCTGGAAAACCAAGCAGGGCGTCCAAAGTAGCACCGCCCCCTCACCCCCACCGTACTTCCCCAGACACAGCTCTGAAGGGGACCTGCTTAAATACTTCACACTGAGGACGAAGCCCTGAAGGGTACCCTGCCCTGGACACCTTGAATCCAGAATCCGGAGGGACAAAGCAATGAGCACTGGTCAGCTGAGACATAGCAGCTGGCCCTTGACCCCCTTCCGTTCCCTAACAGATCCAGGATGGGAGCTGCCCTGATCGCAGGGAGGGACGGCCCAGACCCAGACCCAGACCCAGGGGCAAGGGAGGGTGGCGGTAGGATTCATATGATTACGCTGGAAAAGGGCCACATTTCCGCTGCCCTTGGCAAGGCCTCTACACATTACACAGCCCACCAAGTATGAGCTGCACACGCAGTACACGGGCCAAGTCCCTGCCGTGCAAATCCAGCTGAAAATATTCAAAATACACATTGCAACAGTGACCTCAGACAGACCTGCCCTGTGCCCTCAGGGAACACGCTTGTCGGCAGCCACATGGCACACCGCAGGGCTGCTGTCACCTCTGACTGGCTGCTGGCTTGTAGTAGGGAATGACTGGGGTCTCTGGGCTACATGGAGCCTAGCCCCGCTTCCCTCAACCCACATGTGCCTGTAATGTTGCCCACCCAGGGGGTTGGGCACATAAGTATGGACAACTCTGCCCTTCTAGGACCATGGCCCCAAGGATGGGACCCTCACATCCCACTATGGTGTTGGTTTGGGGTCCCCCCAGCTTATGTTGGAACCTAGTACCCAGTGTGAGAGTACCAAGAGGTCAGGCCTTTGGAAAGTGATGAAGTCATGAGGAATCCACCTCGTGAGTACGATTAATGCCCTTACAGAACAGGCTGGAGCTAGCCCCTTGCCCCTTCTGCCTCCTGAGGACACAGCAAGAAGGTGCCATCTTGGAAGCAGAGAGCAAGCCCTCACCAGACACCACACCTGCTGGCGGCTTGATCTCCCACATCCAGTCTCCAGAACTGTGAGCAATACATTTCTATTGTGTATAAATCACAGTCTAAGAAATTTTGTTGTAGCAGCCCAAAACTAAGACACACTCACACAATGAAACTCACCTCAGGCCAGTTGGCCTCAGCCCTTAGGATGCCTAAACTCTCACTGTCCTTGCCCCGATGTTTCATGAGTTGTTCTCAACACCAGCCGGAGCATGGGGCTCTGGTGAGGCTCCCCCACCCTATGTTTCGAAATGATGAAGATGGAACTACCCCCTCAGAAGGGCAGATTGTGACAGCAGACCAGATGCACTGAAACCCCTTAAACTGGGGACTGCTGGTTTACAGGTACAGGACAGGGTTGCCGTCTTAAGCCAGAATAGTCATTCTCCAAAGCAGAGACAAGGGAGTCCATGAGGCAGACACTGGCAGGGCCCCCAGCCCTGCATGGGGAGAGCAGCTTGGCCCCCAGCCTGCTGGTGCTCCTGACCCCACTCTAGGATGGAGCTCCACACCACAAACCCATCCTCCCTTCCTCTGAGCCCTGCTCCTCCCACGAAATGAGGGCTTGGGCTGGGTGATTACTGCCAGTGAGCCAGTACACTTATCCCCTGGGACCGGGATGTGGGAAGTGGCAACCTTCAGGCTGGCTGTGAGCCCAAATGAACCCTAGTCACAACATGGGAAGGAAGCAGGTCTACAGATGGAGCAGACGCCCAAGGAAAAGCAGGAGAGAGTGCAGGCTCCAGGGAGGTAGGAGTTGGCCTCCATGCTCCAGGGCCCAGGCGCCCAGCTAGCCTTGGTCTCCTGGCCTTGCAGTCCAAGAGTCCTTTCCTGCAGTTGACCACAGAGTCCCTTTAACAAGGCTACAGGCTGGGGGGAGGGTCAGCAGCTACCCCTCCTCAGCAATTCTGGGATTCACAGGAACGTCTTTTATGTCAAGAACTGTCTTGGCCACCAAGGCAGGGCAAGCAGCGAGGACTGACTTCCCTTTCCCTAACCCAAGCCTGGTGTCCTGCCTGGCAGGGGCATGCACCTTCCTCTGCCCCTCAGCGAACGCCCACAGTAGGCCCTGAAGGGCTGGCTGTGGCTCCAAGGGGGTGAGAAGCAAGCTGGAGACTGGGTCCAGGAGGACAGAGCCTGCCAGGGCAGCCAGTGCCACTGTAGGGCTGGTTCTGGTTGAGGGGGATGGGAGTTGAGAGGCAGCCCAGGGCAGACTGGGGGCCTTGAGCGTTTCCCTCTCCAGCAAGGAGGGCAGAATTCAACCTGCCCAGCCCTGGGGGTCCTCTAGGATGTGATTCTGTTACATCCCTGGCTGCACTGCAAGGCATCAACGTGTTCCATGGGAGCACACATCTAGCCATCCTTCCTGGGGTGCCTCAACCTCCCAACATGGGGGAAAACACCAGGCTATCCAAGGCAACCAGAAAAGCAGATAAATGGGGAGCTTCCAGTCCTCCTGTGTTTGGATTCCTCCAAAGGGGGACTCACTACCCCACAGCAGCCCTGTCCTCTGTCCAGATCCCCAGTTCACCCTAAACCTGTCTCCTTCCCTCCCAACTCCAGCCCTGGCCTTCCCAGGAGCCAC
>CAUYQG010045849.1:0-13178 GCA_963574415.1 Tarsius wallacei
GCCGGGCTCGGGGGCTCAGCCTGTAATCCCGCGCCTTTGGGAGGCTGAGGTGAGTGGATTGCCTGAGCCCGCGGGTTCGAGACCCGCCTGGGCAAGCGAGACCTCATCTCTACAATAAATCAAAAAATTAGCCGGGCGTGGTAGCATGCGCCTGTAATTCCAGCTACCTGGAAGGCTGAGGCGGAAGGATCGCCGGAGCCCAGCAGGTCGAGGCTGCGGTGGCCGGAAGCGGCCACTGCACTCCAGTCTGGGTGACAGAGTGAGACTCCAACTCAAAAAAAAAAAAAAAAATGTCTCAGTAAACACCTGTTGAACTGAAGATGCTGGAGGCTGGCCTTAGCCAGCTCCAGACTGCAGCTTCTGCAGTTTTATCCTGGACTCTTTGCAAAAGCAAACTAAGTCTAAGAAGCACAGTCACACCCAAGCACATGGTTTCTATAAACAGTGACCAAAGCTGCACACCACAGGGAAGTCTTTGCTCTTGTACACGGTGATAATGATCTTTGTCGATAAAAACCATAACGTACACAAAGAACTGATTATGTTCTTGCTTTACATTTTTCAAAATACTTTCACATTTACATTTCTTTTGTTATAAATGCAAAAATTGGCTTGTTTGCAGATAGTCATACCTACCTAAAAGAAAGCGTTTCTTTTTTCTTTTTTCTTTTTTCTTTTTTTTAGTCAGAGTCTCACTTTGTGCCCAGGCTAGAGTGCAGTGGCACCCTCATGGCCACCGCAGCCTTGACCTGCTGGGTTCAGATGATCCTTCCACCTAAGCCTTCCAAGTAGCTGAAACTACAGGCAAGTGCTGCAATGCCTGACTAAATTTTTTATTTATTGTAGAGAAGAGGTCTCGCCATGTTACCCAGGCTGGTCTCGAACCCACTGGCTCAGGCAGTCCTCTGGGCTCAGCCTCCCAAAGTGCTGGGATTACAGGCATGAGCCACCGCACCTGGGTAAAAGTAAGTATTTCTAAACTCAGATTTTAAAAATATTCAAGGATATTAAACCATTAAGGAAATTACCTTTGAAATGAGTCAGGAGAAACAGGCAAATCCCTGTGAACAAGTTCAGCTGCCTCCCTAAATTATTAGAACAACAATTTTTAGTGTCTTTGTGTCTCATAAGTAATTCTACAAAAGGTTTATTCTGGTCATGCATGGTGGCTCATGCTTCACTTCCAGCACTCTGGGAGGCCAAGGCAGCAGGCTCACTTGCATCCAGTAGTTCGAGACCAGCCTAGGCAACATAGTAAGACCCCATTTCCCCAAAAAAATTTTTGTAAAAGGCTTATTTTGCTTACTCAAGTCAGATGATTTTTTTTCCCCAGTTTTTATTTTCTTTCTTTCTTTTTTTTTTTTCTTTTGAGTTGGAGTCTCACTCTGTGGTCCAGACTGGAGTGCAGTGGCACGCTCACAGTCACTGCAGCTTCCACCTGTTGAGCTCAAGTGATCCTTCCGCTTCAGCCTTCCAAGTAGCTGGAACTACAGACATGTGCTACCATGCCTGGCCTATTTTTCCAGTTCTAATCACAAAAGTAAAAGGGGTCAGGCACAGTGGCTCAAGCCTGTAATTCCAGAACTTGGGAAGGCCTAGGTGAAGGGATTGCCAGAGTCCATGGGTTTGAGAACAGTCTGGGCAACTTGGTGAGACCTTATCTCTACAATAAAATAAAAAATTTAGCCAGGTGTGGTAGCATGTGCCTGTAGTTCCAGCTACTTGGAAGGCTGAGGCAGAAGGATCGCCTGAGCCCAGCAGGTCGGAAAATAATAATCACAAATAATGCCATCACTGAGAGATATTACTGTTAACATTTTGGTAAAATTCTTCCCAGTCCTCTTTATATTCATTTGCTTGAGATCATGCTTTAAATTATTTTTGACTATTAAAAATTCACTTACATTGCAAGCATTTTCAGTGTCATTTAAAGTTTCAAAAACTTCATTTTTAATAATTTAGAAGTAATTTGGCTTTGCATTATTATACATTTATCTTTTAAGTTTATAGATTATCTTTCCATTTTTGAAAAAAATTCTTTAAAAAATGTTTTTTTTTTTTAGTTGGGGTCTCATTCTGTCACCCAGACTAGAGTGCAGTGGCATGATCACAGTTCAT
This sequence comes from Tarsius wallacei, assembly GCA_963574415.1. Taxonomy (NCBI): domain Eukaryota; kingdom Metazoa; phylum Chordata; class Mammalia; order Primates; family Tarsiidae; genus Tarsius; species Tarsius wallacei. The sequence continues at coordinate 2,119 of CAUYQG010045849.1, forward strand.
TACAGCCTCAATCACCTGGGTTCAGGCGATCCTGCTGCCTCAGCCTCCCAAGTACCTGGGACTACACGTGTTTGCCACCACACCTGGCTAATTTTTTGTAAAGATGAGGTCTCACTGTGTGGCCTGAGATGGTTTCAAACTCCTGGGCTTAAGCGATCCTCCCGTCTTGGCCTCCCAAAGTGCTGGGATTACAGGCATGAGCCACTACACTTGGCTTCTTTTTAATTTTTAAATTAAAAATTGATACTATCATAAAACATTATGGAAAAAAATCTTAACAGGGTGAGTAGTTTTCCAGATTTGTTCATAGGCACACTTTGGTTCACTGAATCTTAAAAATGTCAGGTATCACATGCTTATTAGTACTTAGCATTGTGGGAATTATAGGCCAGGTTCCATGGCTCATGCCTGCAATCCCAGGACTTTGGGAGGCTGAGGTGAGAGGATTGCTTGAGACCGGAGTTTGAGACCAGCCTGGACAACATAGCCAGACCCTGTGTCTACAAAAAAATAAATAAATAAAAATTAGCCAGGTGTGGTGGCACATGCCTGTAGTCTTAACTACGCAGGAGGCTGAGGCGGGGGGATTGCTTGAGCCTAGAAATTTGAGACCACAGTGAGCTATGATTGTACCACCACACTCCAGCCTGGGCAACAGAGTGAGACATTGTCTCAAAAAAATGGGAATATTGTATAAATATCATAATATTTATAGAAACTCAAGCTCCTGTTTATCTAGATTTTTCTTTATATAGGTTGAGCTCTGGTAACCTCTCCAGTAGATAATACATTTATATAAATGTATACAACACACATTTGTATACAATACAAATTTACAGATTTGTCTTTCAATTTTTGAAAAAATTCTTAAAAAAAAATTTTTTTTTGAGTTGGAGACTCATTCTGTCACCCAGACTAGAGTGCAGTAACATGATCACAGCTCACCACAGCCTCAATCACCTGGGTAATTGTTGAAAAAATGAATGAGGGAAAAGCCAGTCTTTTTTTTTTTAACCACTATTTGAACAGTTTACTCAATTTACATAAAGCTCTCATGAACTGAGAATCAGAATCTTTCTCCATTAAAACTTTGTGCTTCACCAAAACTAGAACACAGAATAGAACAATTAGGACTAATCTGCAAGAAGTATAATTTACAGAGTTTGCATTTAGACTTTATTTAACAATAGCTTAAATAGAAGTTTCTGTTTAACATTGCAAGAGGCAGTGCTTAAAGCATTACAAAGGTACAATAATCCCAACTAGGGTAGTTATGATTACAGATTTTCCGTTTCATTTTTGTATTCAGGGATTATTAATTTGATTTTTTTTAAAGGCTATTCTTGATTGACATAAAAGATCTGATCCCAATAAATTTGCTACAAACTGTTAAGTACAGTATAGAAATGGGTAAAATAAGATCATCTCAAAGCAAAGCTCAGGACTCAGGAAGCTTTGGTGGCAATCATGGAGCCCGAGGCTCACACGCTTCACACTGCTGACATATAATGGTACATCTTGTCCCTTGGACTGCCTCCCCTAGAAACATTTACGGGTTGGGAAAATCAAGATAGCTGGAAAAGCCAGACTTTGTGCAGCTATGTCTGTAGTGGCTTTTACCATGCATAGTCAGTTTCAACTCCAAGAGTTAATTATTTCTCAACAAGAGTATAGGTGAAAGCCCAAATGGCTAGAAACCAAAAACAATGCAGAAAAAGCTGATTAGTAACAAGGACTTAAAAATCTTCATTATATATAGCAACAAGAACCTCCTCCCCAAGCTCACTAGCTCATGCTATGGGCAACTGAGTGTCACTACTTGTCATGAAGGACCTTATTTTTTTTTTTCTTTTCTTCCTTTTTAAATAGAGACAGGGTCTCGTTATGTTGCCCAGGCTGGTCTCAAACTCCTGGGCTTAAACATTCCTCCCACCTCAGCCTCCCGAAGTGCTGGGATTATAGACGTGAGCCACCATGCTGGACCTGTGATGGACCTTATGAGCGATTAGTGGTCAGTCTAAAGACTGAATGAACTGTTGAGTTGTGAGACAACTGAAATACTGTTTCCCTGCAGGCAGAGAAAATTCCCTTGTTGCCAGGTAACATGATAAAGCCTCCTGGCATAGGTCTTAAAAGGATTTGGAAAGTTTTAAATAATATTGGTGCAAGGTAAAGGACAGAGAGCATTTGCTAATCAAGATGTTGCTGCTTTCCTTCTTTTATGTGTTCTAAGACTACTGTACTATTATGCAGTATCATCTGTAGCTTGATTTGGACTGTGCTTTATATGTTTTCTTCTGTCTAGATGGTAAGTACCATGCTCACTCAATCTGCTGCTGTTTAACGCTCTACTATTGGGGTCCTGGCCAATGTAACAGGACACACATAACCTCTCAAGAGAGGTGTCAACATTGGAGAGGAAGAGAAGAACTATCATTACTTTTAAACAATATACTAATTTATCAACAATAAATAAGAAAATCAATAAAATATACTGGATTAAAATAATTTAGGTAAGGTAGCTGGATACAAGATCAACATACAAATATAAATAAATGTTTTTTTCTTTTTTTTTTTTTTTTTTTGATTAGGAGTCTCACTCTGTTGTCCAGGCTGGAGTGCAGTGGCATGCTCACAGCCACTACAGCTTCAACCTGCTGGGCTCTGCCTCAGCCTTCCAAGTAGCTGGAACTACAGGTGTACACCACCATGCCTGGCTAATGTTTTTATTTATTGTAGAGACGAGGTCTCGCCAAGTTCCCCAAGCTAGTCTTGAACCACTGGGCTCAGGCAATCCTCTCGCCTCTGCCTCCCAAAGTGCTGGGATTACAGGCATGAACCACTGTGCCCAGCTAAATGGTTTTTCTATGAGCCAGCAAATATCAACTAGAAAATATATAGAAAAAGAGGACCATTAGCAATATTTTTTAAAATTTCTGAAACAACTAGTTTTAGACCCAACAAGAAGTATGCAAGACCTATCTGAAAAAAACTACAAAGCTTTACTGAAAGACCTAGAAGCCGAAATAAATGGAGAGCACAGCCCTACAAGGGAAGGTTCAACATTGCAAACATGTCAGTTTCCCCCAAATTGACCTAAAAATTCAATGCAATCCCAATCAAAATCCCAACATGTTTTTAATGTACTCAATATGCTCTTTCTAAAGCTTATGAGAATTAGAGAAAATGTGCAAGAGTAGCCAAAATATTTGAATAATGGACACTGGGGAGAGGAAAGAATTTATAAAATATCAAAAAATCCTACAATGTATTATAATGAAAATAGTGAGCCGGGCTCAGTGGCTCAGCCTGTAATCCCGTGCCTTGGGAGGCTGAGGTGAGTGGATTGCCTGAGCCTGTGGGTTCGAGACCCGCCTGGGCAACTTGGCGAGACCTCACCTCTACAATAAATCAAAAACTAGCTGGGCGTGGTAGTGCACGCCTGTAGTTCCAGCTACTTGGAAGGCTGAGGCGGAAGGATCACCAGAGCCCAGCAGGTCGAGGCTGTGGTGGCCGGGAGCAGCCACTGCACTCCAGTCTGGGCAACAGAGTGAGGCTCCAATTAAAAAGAAAAGAAAAGAAAAGAAAGAAAATAGTGTTGACTGGGTGCAGTGGCTCATGCCTGTAATCCCAGCACTTTGGAAGACTGAGGTGGGTGGATTGCTTGAGCCCAGGAGTTCAAGACCAGCCTGAGCAACACAACAAAACTTCATCTCTACCCAAACTAAAAAAATTGGCCAGGCGTGGTGGCTCGTGCCTGTAGTCCCAGCTACTTAGGAGGCTGAGGCAGAAGTATTGCCTGACCCTAGGAGGTCAAGGCTGCAGTGAGCAGTGATCATGCCATTGTACTCCAACCTGGGTGACAGAGTGAGACCCGCACAACTAAAAAAAAATGGAAAAAAATGTAGAAGAAACAAATTAATGGAAGAAAACAGAGTCCTGAACCAGACTTACTAAACTAAGATAATATGACAAGCATGTCATACTGGTGACGAAAGAAGGACTATCTAAGAAAACGACAGAAACTATTAGTCTTCCATTTGGAAAAAATAGAAATTGAATAGTGTTCCTCATAATTCATGTCTACCCAGAACCTCAGAATGTGTCCTTACTTGGAAATGGGGTCTTTGCAGATATAATTAAGGTAAAGATTGAGATGGGACCATAATGGATTAGCGTGAGCCCTAAATCCAATTAAAGTGTCCTATAAGAGATAGAAAAGGACACACAGAGACACACAGAAGACGGCAATGTGAAGATGGAGAGAGTGGAATGATGTGTCTACAAACCAAGAAATGCAAAATACTGCTGGCAGCTTCCAGAAGCTGAGGGACAAACAAGCTGAGGGTTCCTTCCTCAGAGCCTCCAAAAAGGAACTAACACTCCAACTCACTGATTTCAGACCTCTGGCCTCCACAACGGTGAGAAAATTTCTGTTGTCATAATCCATCCAGCCTGTGGTAATTTGCAAAGGCAGTCCTGAGAAACCAATATAATGCACCAAACACAAAAATAAATTCCACATATAGCAAAGGTTAAACACTAGAAAAGTATCTGAAGAAAATCTTGAAAAACAATTTAAAAATTCATAGGGATTGGGCTCGGTGGCTCAGCCTGTAATCCCAGCACTTTGGGAAGCTGAGACGAGTGGATTGCCTGAGCCCGCAGGTTGAGACCAGCCCGGGCAACTTGGCAAGACCTCATCTCTACAATAAATCAAAAATTAGCCAGGCGTGGTGGTAGCGCATGCCTGTAGTTCTGGTTGCTTGGAAGGCTGAGGTGGAAGGATTGCTGGAGCCCAGCAGGTCGATGCTGGGGTGGCCATGAGCGTGCCACCGCACTCCAGCCTAGGTGACAAAGTGAGACTCAAAAAAAGAAAATTCATAGGCTAGAGGAAGCTTCCCAAACAAGGCATAAAACACAGATGTCATAGAGAAAAGTACTGACAGATGTGTGTACATGTTTAAAAAAGCCGTATATAGATAGTTCACTGCAGCCTCACACTCCTGGGCACAAGCAATCCTCCTGCCTCAGCCTCCTGAGTATCTGGGACTACCAGAGCACACCACCACACTCTAGTAATTAGAAGCTACTTTTTCTTTCTCCAAATCCCATAGGACTGAAGAATCTACTTTTTAGCAGATCCCCAGAGACTTGTTACTCATTTAAAGTTGAGAGGTTTTACTCCCCAGAAGAGGCCAAGAGGCCTAAACTGCCCAGTTCCTGCTGCTCTAAGAAGTGGGTTCCTTCTGCCTCAGTCTTCCAGTGACCTGCCTTGGATCACCTTTTTCTAACTCCGGTCGGTCTGGTTTCTAGGCTGTTTATAACCAAGAGACCATCTTCAGTACATATGGGGGCGGGGGGGGGGGGGCGGGAACCATACTATTCAAGACCAGGCTGACCTTGCTCCAGACATCAGCCAGTTTGCCACCAACTGAATTCCACCCACAGAGGACCCATTCTTTGTGGTCATAAATGCACTGTCTTGTTGCATGAAAATCTTCCTGAAGGGCAATCCCCTTGGGTCCCCTCCTATTATGGGAGCTTTTCTGTCCTCTCAATAAAATTCTGCTTTCAAAAGAAAAGAAAAGATAAGAAAATCTTCCTGAAATGACATTGTTTCCAGTCTTTATCTTTCAGTATAAAGTGTCTTCTCAGATTCTTTCCAAAAACACCCCTTGTTGAGTTGGACATAGAAGTCATATAAACCTTCCTATTTTTACACATTGGTAAAGGCCTAGCCCTGCTTCCCCAGATAAGACCTCTGTTGAAATTGCTCTAAGGGCCCCTTTTTTAAATTTATTTTTTGTTTTTTATTTTTTGAGGCAGTGTCTCTCTCTGTTGCCCAGACTAGAGTACAGTGGCACGATCACAGCTCACCACAGCCTCGACCTGCTGGGCTCAGGTGATCTTTCTGCATCGGCCTCCCAAGTAGGTGGGACCACAGGCATGCACCACCATGCCTGGCTAATTTTTAAATTTTTGGTAGCAAAGAGGTCTTGCAATGTTGCCCAGGGTGTTCTTGAACTCCAGGGCTCAAGCAATCTTCCCACCTTGGCCTCCCAAAGTGCTGGAATTACAAGAGTGCACCACTGTGCCCGGCCAGGGGGCCCCTTTAAATAAAGTGTGAAGACCTCTTTCTTTCCTTCTCTGGGAAGCCCTTTCTAACGAGTCCAACCCATGGTTGCTGTTCCTTCTCTGAGCCTCCAGAGCAAGGGTCCTTGGCCTTTTGTGTACCATTAATTCCTTTACAGAATAATGTTTCCAAATGCATAAAATTTTTAAAAAGAATTTTAAAAAACTGTACATCAAAACTCATTATTACGTTAAACAACAAGCAACAGGAGAAAATATTTGTAGTATATAGAAGAGTAAGGGTTAATATCTAGAATAGTAGAGATTCTACAAATTACTAGGAAACACAAATAATCCAAAATAATTATTTAAATGACATAAACTAGAAATACAAAAAGGCCAAACAAACTTTATAAGTAAATATTTTAAAAACCAATAATATCAGCCAGGCACAGTGGCTCAAGTCTATAATCCCAGCACTTTGGGAGGCTGAGGGGAGAGAACTGCTGGAGTCCAGGGGTTCGAGACCAGCCTGGGCATGGTAGTGCATGTTCCAGCTACTTGGAAGGCTGAAGTGGAAGGATCACCTGAGTCCAGCAGGTCGATGAGCATGCCACTGTACTCCAGCCTGGGCAATGGAGTGAGATTCCAGTTAAAAAAAAAAAAAGCTGATAATATCTAGTATACCTAAGGATACTAAGATATAGGTATTTTCTACAGTGCTGGTAGAAGAAAAATATGTATTAAAATGATATGATATTATTTGTAATAGCAAAAAATTAGCCAGGTATGGTGGCTCATGCCTATAATCCCAGCACTTTGGAAAGTGAAGGCGAGAGGATTGCCTCAACCCAGGGGTTTGAGACCAGCCTGGGCAACTTGGCAAGACCCTGACTCTACAACACAAAAAATTAACTGGGTGTTGTGGAACACACCTATGGTTCCAGCTACTTGGGAGGCTGAGGAGAAAGGATTGCCTGAGCCCTGGAGGTCGAGACTCTGGTGGCTGTGAGCGTGCCACTGCACTCCCACCTGGGCAACAGAGTGAGACTCTGACTCAAAAAAAAAAAAAAAAAAGACAAAAAAATAGAAACAATCCAAATATCTAGTAATAGAACAATGAGCTATTATACAGTATATTCAAACTATGGAATATTTATAAAAGGAAAAACAGACCAACATTCAGAGAAGGATCTCCAGAATATATTAAGGGAAAAGAACAAATCTTGGAACAATATATACAGTGAAATATAATTTATGATTTTAAAAAACTATAAAAGTGATTGGTACATATACTGTTATACAATCACCCAAAGAAAGGCTTAGAAGGAAAAACACCAAACTGCTAATACACATACTTAAAACCAACACATGTATATACACACTTTCCAGAAAGTATGCATGTCCGTGTGTTGCTTTTAAGTGTGTGTATATGGATAGGTTCGGTGGTTCACTCCTCTAACCCAGCACTTTGGGAGGATGAAGCAGGAGGACTGCTTGAGGCCCGGCATTCCAAACCAGCAAGGGCAACATAGTGAGATACCCCTCCCCTACAAAAAAAAGAGTGTGTTTATGGAGTGAGGGGAAAGAAGAGTGACTTTTACATTTTCCTCTCTATATTTTTATGTTGTATGAATTTTTCTAATAAGAATTATTCAGCCGGGCTCGGTGGCTCAGCCTGTAATCCGCGCTTTGGGAGGCTGAGGTGAGTAGATTGCCTGAGCCCGCAGGTTCGAGACCCGCCTGGGCAACTTGGTGAGACCTCATCTCTACAATAAATCAAAAAAATTAGCCGGGCATGGTAGTGCACCTGTAGTTCCAGCTACTTGGAACGATGAAGCGGAAGGATCGCCGGAGCCCAAAAGGTCGAGGCTGCGGTGGCCGGGAGCGGCCACTGCACTTCAGTCTGGGTGACTGAGTGAGACTCCAACTCAAAAAAAAAAAAAAAGAATTATTCATTATTTATTCGGAAGAAAAAACTATAATAAGCACCTAGAAAGTAATGGCATTAATTATTAATCCTGCAGAACACTGTGGAACATTGTTCAGTACTATGTGTATGTGAGTTTTTAATATAGTTAGACATTTGGTGAAGGAAAAAAAAGCCTAGAAAAATACGTGAGAAATAATATTTCAAAAAACATGCCTAAGGCCAGTCATGGTGGCGCACACCTGTAATCTCAACACTTTGGGAGGTAGAGGCCAGAGGATTGCCTGAGCTCAGGGGTTCAGCCTGGGCAACTTGGTGAGACTCTGTCTCTACAAGAAAAAGAAGGAAAAAAAATTAGATGGGCATGGTGGTGGGTTCCAGCTACTTGGAAGGGTGAGGCAGGTGGATTGCCTGAGCCCAGCAGGTCAAGGCTACGGTGGTCATGAGTGTGCCACTGCACTCCAGCCTGGGCAAAAAAGTAAGTCCTCAACGCTAAAAACAAATCAAAACAAAAAGCAAAAAACAAACCCAAAAAATTGCATATAGCATGTTTTGGGTGTCATAATTTTTAGTTCTTTATTTTTGGGTTTGTTTTGTTTTTTTGAGTTAGAGTCTCACTCTGTTGCCCAGGCTGGAGTGTAGTGGCATGCTCACGGCCACTGCAGCCTCGACCTGCTGGGCTCAGGCAATCCTTTTGCCTCAGCCTTCCAAGCAGCTGGAACTACGGGCCCGCGCCACCATGCCCAGTTGACTTTTTTGATTTATTGTAGAGATGAGGTCTGGCCAAGTTGCCCAGGCTGGTCTCGAACCCCTGGGTTCAGGCAGTCCTCTGGCCTCTGCCTCCCAAAGTGCTGGGATTACAGGCATGGGTCACCACACCCAGCCTATAGTTTTTTCAATTATTATTTTTATTTTAAAGATGTAGATGTCCTAATTTTTTAAAGTGTCAAAGCATCACATAAGCTCTTAGGTAGCAATGGCTTTGAATTTTCCAGATAGTACTGTCCCAGGATCCAAGTAGTACTGTTACAACACCTAGCTTGGGGATTTAGAGAATCTTAAGAGCGGAAGCCCTGTTCTGGAACATTACAGACCTTGGTGTCAGTCTAGCAGACTAGTACTTAGCTATGTGACCTTGGCTTATCGCTCTACTGTCCTGCCTACCTCAAAGACTAATAAATAACATATGAAGTGTGACAATTAAGTTTGCGAACTTGCCACCATGTACTTATGCTGGCAGCACTGTACAAACAACTCGGTAAAGTTTCACAACTTTGGTAAATCAGTGTCTCATGGCTGTGTTCATGTTGATAGGTGGCAGTGTCTTGCAGAGTGGCATTCATTATTGTTGTTGCATGTTTTTGTGTGCTGTCATGAGAATGTCGGAGCTTGAATTAGAGCAACAAACAAACATTAAATTTCTTGTTAAACTTGGCAAGAGTGGAAGTGAAACCAGATTTCCTTGAAATACACATGAGATGAAACACCAGTCCACCTGTAAATCTGAGCAATCTGTGTTAGATGGGAACGTGGAACATCACCATATATTTGTCTAAGTACTGTTAACCTTGTGGCATGAATAAATGTGTCTGTGAGATGCACCAAAAAAAAAAAAAAAAAGAGTAGAAGTGAAATCAGGGACCTGTTAGTCCAAGTTTATAGGGATAATGCTATGAAGAAGATGGCAGTGTACAAATGGATTAAATGTTTTTTCTGAGGGGAGAGAAAGCATCACTGATGAAGAGAGGTCAGGATGAACAGTATGAGCAGAAGTGATGAAAACATTGCAAAAATTCATCAAATTGTGTGTCAAAATTGTTGACTGACCGTGAGAAGCATAACAGAACAAATAAACATTGATAGCATAGCAGACCAAATAGGCATTGATAGAGAAACAGGAAGGTCTTAACTGAAAATCTTGGCATGAAAAATGTGTGTGCAAAAATGGTCCCAAAGAAGCTCTTGCATCACAACAATGCACCAGCTCATGCTGCACTGTCTGTGAGGGAGCTTTTAGCCAGTAAGCAAATAACTGTATTGGAACACCCTCCCTACTCGCCTGATCTGGCTCCCACTGACTTTTTCTTTACCTGAAGTTAAAGGAAATATTCAAAGGAAGACATTTTGGTGACATGCAGTACATCAAGGGTAAAATGTGGTAATATGACACAGCTCTGAGGGCCATTCTGGAAAAAGAGTGCCAAAATTGCTTTGATGGGTAGACTAGGTGCTGGCATCAGTGCATAGCTTCCCAAAGGGAATACTTCCAAGGTGACTGTAGTGATATTCAGCAATGAGGTATATAGCACTTTTCCTAGGGTGAGTTTGCATACTTGTCAGACATCGTATATGGAAACATTTATTCATGCATAAAGTCCTGGATATAGTATTGTGTTATTCCCTAAAACCATTCACTATCATGTAACATATATCTGCCCATAAAATGCTAAGCTTTTTTCTGTTTTTGAGTTGGGGTCTTACTCTGGCTGGAGTGCAGTGACACTATCATGTCTCACTGCAGCCTTGACTTCCTGGGCTCAGGTGATCCTTTTGCCTTAGCCTCCTGAGTAGCTGGGACTATAGGTGTGTACCACCACCCCTGGCTAATTTTGATTTTTTTTTTTTTTGTAGAGACGAGGTCTCTCTATGTTGCCAAGGCTGATCTCAAACGCCTGGGCTCAATCAGTCCTCTCATCTTGGCCTCTCAAAGTGCTGGGGTTATACGCGTGAGCCACCACATCTACCCTGCAAATGATAAACTCTAAAAGTAACAGATAAATATGCTTAGGAAAAGACAGTGAGGGCAAAGAAAAAGAGAAACTGAGAATAGGCAAAGTGAAGATTTGCATACACAGCTGAAAAAGTGTGACTAGCCCTAAGGAGAGAAGTCCAAATTCAGATATAAAAGATTTGGAAGCCGGGCTCGGTGGCTCAGCCTGTAATCCTGCGCCTTTGGGAGGCTGAGGTGAGTGGATTGCCTGAGCCCGCGGGTTCGAGACCCGCCTGGGCAAGCGAGACCTCATCTCTACAATAAATCAAAAATCAGCCGGGCGTG
>CAUYQG010045850.1:0-15249 GCA_963574415.1 Tarsius wallacei
GTTTGAGTTTTACGTTTAGGTCTCTGATCCATTTAGAGTTAATTTTTGTGTATGGGGATAGAAAGGGGTCCTGTTTCAATCTTCTGCATTGGTCAGCCAGTTTTCCCAGCATCATTTACTGAATAGGTTCTCCTCTCTCCAATGGTTGGTGGTGGAGGCTTTGTCAAAGAGAAGTTTGTTGAGAAATTGAGGTTTTGCTTCAGGAATCTCAATTCTATTCCATTGGTCTATATGCCTGTTCTTGTACCAATACCAGGCTGTTTTGATTATTGTGGCTTTATAATAAAGTTTAAAGTCTGGGAGTGTGATACCTCCTGCTTTTTTTTTTTTTTTTGCTGAGGATTGTTTTGGCTATTCTTGGTCATTTATGTTTCCATATGAATTCTTGTATTGTTTTTTCTAGGTCTGAGAAGAATGCTGCTGGTAATTTGATGAGTATTGCATTAAATCTGTAGATTAGGTAAAATGGGCATCTTAACAATGTTGATTCTTCCAATTCATAAACATGGAATATTTTTTCACTTGTTTGTGTCATCTTTGATTTCTTTGAGTAGTGTTTTGTAGCTTTCATTGTAAAGGTCTTTCACATCTCTGGTTAGGAAGATGCCAAGCTATTTCATTTTTTTCTGTGGCTATTGTGAATGGAATTGTGCTTTTTATTTGGGTTTCTGTTCATTTATTATTAGTGTATAAAAATGTGATTGTCTTTTGGACATTTATTTTATACCCTGAGACTTTGCCAAAGTCCTTTATTAGTGCAAAGAGGTTTTTTGGCAGATTCTCTTGGGTTTTCAAGGTATACAATCACGTTGTCTGCTGCAGAATTCTTATAAGGCAAGTATATTTATTCCCGTTTAATAGGTGAGAAAACTGAGAGTCAGTAGCTAAGTCATTTGGCAAAGTCCCTGTGATATGTAGAATAATGTCCCCTCCCCCCTAAAGTTGTCTGTGTCTTAATCTCCAGAACCTGTAAACAGGCTAGGTTATGTGGAAAAGGCAGTTTGCAGATGGAATTAAGTGGGAATCAACTGATCTCAGGAAAGGGAGATTATCCTGGATTAGCTAGGTAGGATCAATGTAATCACAAGTATCTCTAAAAGTGGAAGCAGGAGGCAGAAGGAGAGGCCATGTCGAAGGAAAGGACGCGAGAAAACTCTATTGACTGTTGCTGGCTTCACTGATGAAAGAAGCCATGAGTTAAGGAATGTGGGTGCCAGCAAAAGCTGGAAATATAGGGAAACAGATTCTTTCCTAGAGCCTCCAGAAGGAGCACGGCCCTGCTGACATCTTGATTTTAGCCCAGTGAGACCCGCATCAGACTTCTGACCTCCAGACCTATAAGATGATAGATTTTGTGCTTTTAAGCTACTACAGTTTTGCCAATTTGTACAGCAGCCATAGGGAATCCTAAGGGGCAGAGCCTGGGCTTGAAATGCGATCCAAAGTTTATCCTTTCTTCACTATGCAAAATGACCTCTAAATTGCTTGATATATAAAAATAGAATTGTAAAAAAACCCCTCCCCAGCCTCCTTAGCTATTTTCTCTCCCCGCCTTTTCCTCCTTTTCTCTTATGCTCAGTTCATGTGCTTCCTCCCTCTTTCCTTTTCCCTAAATTAACAGATTCTTGCTGTAAAAGAAATTGATTCTTCACTCCAAAGTAGGTCATTATAACAAAGGTTTTAAATCATTTGGTCCTCCCATTTGTGAAATATAGACTTCACTTTAATCTTCTGTGCATTACTAGCAGTAAAAAAGGGCCCATAATTTGTGAAAAATGGGATTTTTCCCCACCATCAGTCATCTGGACAGATATGTAAGTTTTTCACTCCTTATTTCACCCTCTGACTCGCACCTGGAAGTCGGAAGGACCAGCGTTCATCCACACAGGCAGTTTCCTCATTCGGCTCATGATTCCACGACCATATTTAGAAACTTAATGGAACACTGGGTCCCGGTAGCCCAATGGGTAGGACCCCCTGCTTCCTTTCTTCCCATTATTTCTTTCAGTCTCCAGTTCTTCCTAGAGCTCTTCATATTTCAGCAACTCTTTTAATTTCTCAAAACGACTAAGTTTTATTTTGAGAAGCTCGGGCTAAGTTTGTTTGGTCGGTAAAGGGTTAAAATAGTCAGAAGTTGTGTTCGAATCCCTTTTTTGTCCCTCCATGCACACAGGGGCTCACACATTCTCTGGAATTGCCTCTTCACTTCGGAAGATCACCTACGCAAACATGATGGACCCACTCTAATCCAGGACTGTAATCCAGGATTTATGTCAAATGGGCTGGTTGTAAGGGAGATAAGACACTAAGGTTGATCTCTGAGATCTCAGAGTCTAGTGGTTACAAAATAAGGGTCTTATCCAATGATCACGTTATACTGGAAAATCTGTTTCGTTCTCTTTCTCCCCAGATAGGTGAAGATATCATCTTTGGGCACATGGGGACCCTGTCACATATTTTCTGTGAATCCTTAGCTCCTTAGTATGGGGTGCTTGGCATACAACTTCAGATAAACTTCGGGATCTGGGAGGCCTGGGTTCAAATCCTGATTCTGCTGCTTGCCCACTGGATGCCCCTTATCTTCTAGTCACTTAGTCCCTTTGATCTGTATCTGGTTCATCTTTTTTTTTGTTTGTTTGTTTGAGATGGAGTCTCACTCTGTCGCCTAGGCTGGAGTGCTGTGGCATGCCCACGGCCACTCCGGGGTCAACCTACTGGGCTCCTACAATCCTGTCTTGGCCTTCCAAGTAGCCAGAAATACAGGCGCGCACTACCATGCCCAGCTAATTTTTTTTTTATTATAGAGACGAGGTCTCGGCAAGTTGCCCAGGCTGGTCTCAAACCCACGGGCTCAGGCAATCCACTCACCTCGGCCTCCCAAAGTGCAGGGATTACAAACTGAGCCACCGAACCTGGTCTGGTTCATCTTTAAATTGGGGTGTGGAAACCTGCAGTGCTGTGAGGAGTAAATGAGACAATGAATTTAAAGCATTTAGCGAAGCCTTGGCATTACACATAGTACATGATTAACAAATGTGGAGGTTAAACACGTGAAGTTACTTAATCTTGTTGTGCCTCAGTTTTCTCATCTATGAAATGGGTGTAATAAAAGCACTCAGCCTGAGAAGGTTATTGGATGGATTAAATGAGTTAACACACATAAAGGTGCCCAGGTCAGGGACTTGCACATAGTAGGTATGCACTGAATATTATTTACTAGCAGTAATAAATAACAGCTTATATTGTTCCTCTGATATTCATCCCATTTTGTTCTATTTGCTCTCCTTTTTGGACCTTACAATAATACTACATGGGAGAGAAAAGATAGCTGGCTCTAAGGATTATTCCAAAATCCTTCCTCGCTCTTCAAAATGTTGTGACCTGTGTGAACAAAGCCCCATAGCCAGTTCTTCATCCTCATATTTTCTTGGGGTCCAGAGGGAGGGAAACTGTAATTTTGAAAAACCATGTCCCAGAGCTAATGGAAGTAAGACTTCCTGTGGCAGAAAAAGTAATTTTTCCCCCTCCCTGGATTAAGCCCAATGTTTGTAACAAATAGAACTGCTGCAGGCTTTACGCTTAAAACAACAACAACATCTTTGTTTGAAAAATTATATATACATATGTTTAGTTTTCTAAATAACAGCATTGCAATCTGGTGCGTCAGAAATTACAGCCAGCTCTTGATTTCTTTTCATGGCAAAGAAAAATTTTGCATAACCTAAAACTGCACTTGTGTTGGAGCCTGGTTTTGTCTTCCTTATGAATTTCTATTTTCTTTGTAATGCTCTGAGTAGCCTGTTTCATTAGGGGGCCACATTTGTGTATAGAGGAGGGACATTGGCACTGAACCCTGCCTTTCTGCAGCCAGGGCTATAACTGAAGTTTAAGCCCACCTTCAAGTCTCCTCTTTCACACAGGAGGCAAAATTAGGGGAACATCTTCCTTTCCTGTCAGTTTCCTTTTCCCATCTATATCACAGCATGTTGGAAGGTTTAAAACAAAGCTATGTTTGAGTTATCCAATCACAAAAATCATGTGAAAAATGTGTGTGTGCAGGTAAAAAATACACGCCTTTACATGCTCTGCTATTTCTGAAAAGTCCAGATGTAATTTGAGCTGAGCATAAGCATGAAGAATCGTGGAACAAGTGGCAATTGTTTTCAGCAAGTCAGAAGTGCCTGAAATCAGTGTACCCTTGACCAACCCATTGCCCTGCTCCTCAGTGGCCAGGGAGCCAGGTTTTTCAACATGGCTTTCCACTTGACTTGGAGTTCCACCTCTGAAAGCTCCCTAGATGGGTGGAAGTTTTCAGTGAACATGGGTGGAGTGCAGAGAAGGAACTTCTCTGATGGGAGCAGGCTATAAAATTAGGTTGATGAAGTTCAATGACTCAATGAATGGTAGCTTTTCTATGGGCCAAAGCCGTGGCAATGTAGTTTTTGGACTTGAGCAGCGGTATGCCATGGCACCTGAGCTCATGGCTTTCTGGCTTAGAGAGCATTAGAGGGAGAAGGAATTTACAGACCAGGAGTACAGCCCTCATTTTACACATAAAGAAACCTGAGGGCCTCAGGGGTGTTAAGAGAACTCTGGCTGCATTTACTGTTCACAGCTGGTCTCTGGCAGGAGCTCGAGGGCCCTCTGTTCTCCTCCTCCCTCCCTGATTTATACCTTCCAAAGGCAAGTCAGGACCCAGGTTCAGTCACTCCATCTCTAGGGAGGTGATGACCAAGTTCCAGAACACTGAAGTGTCAGCACTATGGAAGGAGATGCCATGGCCTTTCCTTCTCTTAGAAATTGTTTTCTTCCTTTTAGAAGCCTGGGGAAATGAGAGAGCCTGTCCCACCCTTCCCCCCACCAAAGCCTTCCAGAAATTGCTGTCCAACCTGGGAGAGATCGGACATAATTGCTTATGCCAATTCCTGCCTGTGCAATACAATCCAGAGAACTCTTGTTTATTTGTTTCCTCTGGAAGGGTGTGTGTGTGTTTGTGTGTATGTGTAGAGGAGGGGAATTGGCATTGAGCTCTGCGTCTCTCCAGCCAGGGCTATCTCTGAAGTTTAAGTGATTTTGGAGAAAAGGAGGCACAGCAGACTTTTGATAGAGTTTGGTTCTAGACCACTTAGAGCTACTTAGAGTCTAGATTCAAAGACTCATCTGTATTTTCGAACCGAGTTCTCCAGAGTTCCACATTAGTATCTGGGATCCCAGTCTTTGTCCCAGCCCCAAGTCAGGCAGCCTCAGCCTCAATGCTACTCCAGTCTCGGCTTGCGTTATCTCTGTCAGTTTTTCCTTCGGTGACTGAGGGAGGGTGATAGTAAGATTGGATTGGGCAGTTAAGAGCCTTGTTCTTTTGTTTGTTTGTTTTTAATTTGAATTTTTTAAATTTTTAAATTTTAAAGATGTGGGGTACAACTCAGGGTTAGGTTAGGTATACAAATGTTCATTATGCAGGTACCCTTGTGGATGAGGTCTGCACCCCTCTTTCCCTGGCAGTTTCCCACTGCTGCCAATCCCTTTCTTATAGTATTATGCTAATTGTTCAAGGTCCGCTTATGAGTGAGAACATGCGGTACTCAGTTCTGTTTCTGTGATAGGTCACTCAGTATTATAGATTCTATGTTCATCCAAGTTGCTGCAAAGTTCATAATTTTGACCTTCTTTATGGCTGTGTAATATTCCATCGTGTATATGTACCACATTTTTTTATCCAGTTCTTTTTTGATGGGCAGCACAGTTGGTTCCATGTTTTTGCTATTGTGAACAATGCTTCAATAAACATGCATGTGCAGGTATCATTTTCATAGTTCCTCTGGGTATATTCCCAGTAGGGGGATTGCAGTGTCATATAGGAGGTTGATTTTTAGATCTTTTAGGAATTGCCACACTGTTTTCCACAGAGGTTGTACTAGTTTACACTCCTACCAACAGTGTAGACGTATTCCCTTTCACCTTATCCTCTGCAGCATCTGTTGTTTTTTGAGTTATTGATGATGGCCATCCTGACTGGAGTTAGGTGGAATCTCAGTGTGGTTTTAATTTGCACTTCTTTGATGACTAGTGAGGCTGAGCATTTTTTTAATGTATCTAAGAGCCTTGTTCTAAGTCTCCATCCCTGTATTCATCAGCATCCCATTTTGGCAATACCCATACTAATCATGCTGCTTGGTCCTTTTGAATGACAACATTAGTAAAACCATATAGCACCTGTAATGTGGCAGACATCATTTTGAGAGGCCTACCTATAGGAGTTCACTTAATTCTTACAATCAACCTTTGATATAGTTATTGTCACAATCACCATCTTCTACCAACAAACTGAATTGGGCAGCTTTGAAATCATGGCAGGTCTTGGTGCTCAGGTAAGTATGACCAACTGCACACTGATCAAAGAGATAAGCAGGGGAGAAGAAGGAGTGCCATCAGACTCAGTAACTGCTTTGGTTTTACAGAAGGTATGCAAACTTAACCTTAGTTTAGTGGATGGAACACCTTGCATTGACATTGAGGCACAGAGAGGTTGTGTGATCTCTGTGTTCTTCAAAATTGCACAGCTAGTAGGTGGAGGAGTTAGGATTCAAACTAAGGCAGTCTGACCCAGATAAGATCCTGATAGTCACTATATAACACCACCTATGTGGGGTGGTAAACTGGATTATAGAATGTAAATGAGGTGGGGGACCGAAAAACCTTAGAATTTATTTTTAAAAAGTTGTGTGTTTATTCTTACATGTTTAAACTTCAGTCACCTTCAAAGTACTCTCCCTTTGATGCAATACACATATTGGGATGCTTTTTTCACTGTTCAAAACAGTTTTTGAACTCATAATTTTGATGCCTTTTGGTGCTTCTGTCATTTTTTGTTTCACCTGTTCCACATTTCCCTTTGAGGACTTTTTTTCATCCAGGGAAACAAACAAACAAACAAAGTTGCTCGGAGCCAGATCAAGTGAATAGGGAGGGTGGAATGTGGGGGTCATGCCATTTTTGGTCAAAAACTGCTAAACGATCAGTGCAGTGTGGACAGGTGTACTTGTAAACTAGCCATCATGAAATTGGGCAAACACATTGAAAGAACCCCCCCCCACGGCCAAAAAAAAAATTACTGACGCTGAATGCAGCCTCTCATAACAATACTAGCTGGCACATTGATGCTGATGGGCTCCTAGAACACTTACCTAGCATGGAGAGCCTCTACTACAAGGAGCCCGTCTTCCAAAAAATAATTCTGGGTGTTTTTTGGTCCCCCTTTAGCTTGGTAGAGGGTATCTAGTGGATGCTTACTTTTGACAATGGTGGTTATGTGTTTGTATTTGGTGGCTAAGATAGCTTAAGTGACAGTCCAGAAAGGGGACAGCAAATCTTTTTGTGGAATTAGTTACTTCCACCAACACACTGAATTGGGCAGCTTTGAAATCATGGCAGCTGAGGGTGCTCTGGTAAGGACGACTAACTGCACACTGATAATAAAAGAGATACAAACAGGAGCGAAGAAGCACTGCTGGACTCAGTAGCTGCTTTGGTTTTACAGAAGGAACACAAACCTAATCTTAGTTTAGTGGATGGAACACCTTGCATTGAGAACAAAGGGATCTGAACCAGTGACAGAACCTGGAAGGGTAAGGATGAAGAATTTTGGAGATGATCCAGATCAGTGGCCTGTGGCCTAGCTCAATTTTGCCTCTTAAAAAAGTTTAATTAGCCGGACATGGTAGCACGCGCCTGTAGTTCCAGCTACTTGAAGGCTGAGGTGGAAGGGTTGCCGGAGCCCCAGCAGGTGGAGGCTGCGGTGGGTGGGAGCGGCCATGCACTCTGGTCTGGGTGACAGAATGAGACTCCAACTCAAAAAAAAAAAAAAAGTTTAATTAGTTGCTCAGAGAATACACATTTAAAAATTTAAAAATCCAGAGAATACACATCAATTACATATTTCCAGATTGTCTTGAAAGAGGGAAAGATCTGGTAATGCCGGGCATTCATTCTCACTTGTCAACAATTGTCTTCTCTGGGTTGTGGCTCCTTTCTTCAGATGAAGCATTTAGGCACATTTTTGACAGGCCCTACCATTTCCTGTTGCCACCTCCTCACATGATCTGCCTGTCCTGCCATCATCTGAGGGGGCAACCCCTGCCTCATCTTATGAATACAAAAGCAGAGGGTTTTAGTGTAACCAGTAAGAGCTAATTCTGCTCTCACTTTTGAGTTGCTGTGTAACACCTCCCCAATCATTTTGACCCTTTGGATGCATAATCCCTTTTGCCATAAAGTAGCTACCTGTGGCTACAACTCAGACCATCTGGATTTTGGGTGGAATGGCTTGTTGATGTTACACTGATCCCCAAGAGTGTGACTAGGCTGGTGATACTGTTTTAGCAGCAAAAGCAGCAGGTATCAGAGTTTTTGACCCTCTTGTCATTCATGAAGCTATTTTCTTGCCATGGCTGATGGCTTGAACAGAATGGGCAGTAACACCGGGGAATTTCCAAAGGGAATGAGGACTGTGCTTAGGAATAGTTTTGCATAGCTTCTGTCCCTGTTCCTGGTAGACTTTCCAAGATCCTCTAGCTTGGCGTTAGGCTGGATCCTTACCAGTTGGTAACCAGGAAATCCTCTGATTCTTTTGTTGAAATCCATCCCCATTATTCCTAAACCCTTGCAAACTTACATTCCATTTTGTTGTTTCTACGTTTGTGCCCATTTCTAAACCTAAATCCTTTATTTGTACCCTGATGGCCTCTGCCACTACCACTTAGAGGGATCTCAATAACGTTTGACTTTCTTTTCTTTTTTTAGACATGGGGTTTTGCTGTGTTGCCCAGGCTAGACCCAAACTCCTGGCTCAAGCCATCCTCCCATCTCAGCCTCTCGAGTAGCTGGGATTACAGGCATATGCCATCACGCCCAGCAAAATCTGAATTTCCTGATAACAACTCCAGGTTTTCATGTGGGGAGCGGTAATTTTCTTTGGCCAAGTTGCAAAAATAAACTTGGTTCCTGTGGAAGCTTTTTAAAGTCAGACAAATCCAAATTTGTTCTCTACTCTGTCACATTTCTAACCTTCATGCAATTTACTGAGCGTCTTTCCAATTCTGATTTGTAAGATCTGTAAGATGGGAACAATTGCTGTCTTGCAGAGTAGCTCTGAGGAACAAATGAAATAGGGAACATAAAGTGTCTAATCACGGTTCCTGGCACGTCAGTGGGGTTCACAGATTTTAGTTTGCTGCCTCCATTATAGCCTTTTGGAGCTGATGGGGTGTAGCTTACTACAGATTGGACACTTTATTTGTGGAGTTATCTGGGTACCGAAGAGGGACACAACACTTAGGGCAAGTGTTGTTCTAGTATTTGGATGTGGGTACCGGGATGGAGGAATTCCAAGTAGAGGAAAACAGAAAACAAGATGGAACTTTTGCTAGTAGCAACGAAAACCAAAACAAAACAAAAAATGCCTTTTCTTCCTTCATCTCTCCACAGAAGGGCACTGACTTCCTTTTTCAGAGTGGACACTCAATAAATGTTGTTGACTGACAGACCACAGAATGTCGTAGATGGTTTAGAGGGCAGGGAATATAATTTTAATATCTATGCAATGTTTTTACGTTTTAATTTTGGGAGAGGAAAGCTGAAGCCTGGGGCAAAAGCTAGTATTTTCATTTGCTTCACCTGAAGTGATATTGGCAGGGGCCCTCAGGGTAAAGAAGAAAAGGATTAGGTTTGGGAATGGGAAAGGCTATGAAGAAGTTGTAATAAAATATATCAGTGCAAGAGCTTGAGGAATAAACACAGATGAATCTCAGTCAGAGAAGAGAAGGATACAGCATAAAGATGTTTTGAGGGAAAAAAATACACCCATAGGGTAGGCTTTACTGAATCAAAGAGAGAATGTGAGAAAAGTAATGAAAAACTTTTAATATCATGAAGCTCCCTAAGAGGTGCACAGATATGGTTGCTTCATGTTGATTGAGAGCCCACCATGTACGGGGCTGGTATTTGTGTGAAAACTAATGTATTAAAATATGTTTGAGGGAAAGGATAAACCTAACGTGTAGAGGGAAAGATACATTTTGCTATGGTGTGTGGACATTTGCAGGAAATGAATGAATAAATGAATGATTATTTTAGTTGTAAGGTCTTAATAAAAATCATTTGTAAATCAACCGATGCAAAGTCTGGCGTTTGCGCCATGATAATCACGACCCCATCCAAAGCAAACAAGAGAGCAGTGTTCTCAGGAAGGGAATTTGTATTTTTCATGATGGGAGGTTAAACTAATTTGTAGTATTAACATACATGGGAAATATCTTCATCTCTTGTTTACAAGAAATTTATCAAGAAGGATTCTGAGGAAGTTGCAAATTTACTCTTAAAATGAATTTATTTGAGGAATCCTTTGCTACCATCTAAACCCTGTTAATGATCTTCTCTCTGACATAATTACCAGGCTAAATTCTGATAACTTCCTAAGGTCAGAAATCGCAAGTACATTTTTTTCCAATATCAAATGATACCTGATGATGACAGTTGTGAATTAAAAAGTCTACTGAAATAAAAACAAACCCACCCACACTGCCCCCATGGGCTGAATGTTGGTGGATTTTAGCCACACCACTGTCAAAGCTGGGAGATATTAGACAACAAGGAACTGCTAAACAGTGGGCTACTTTGGGAGTTTTAAAACTCACAGTCAGAAAGGATTTCCTATAAAACCACCTAGTTCACAACCTGTGTGCCCATTAACAGTGGACTGGATAAGGAAAATGTGGTTCATATACACCATGGAATACTATGCAGCCATGAAAAGGAATGAAATCATGCCCTTGGCAGCCATATAGATGCAACTGGAGGCCATCATTCTAATTGAATTATCATAGAAATAGAAAACTGATACTGCATGTTCTCACTTATAAGTGGGAGCACTGGGTACATATGGGCATAAAGATGGGAACAACAGACACTGGAGACATGTAAAGGGGGGGAGTGAGGGAAGTGGGTCAGGGTTGAAAAACCACCCATTGGGTACCATGCTCGCCTCCTGGGTGACAGACTGAATAGAGGCCTAAACCTCACCATCACGTCATATACCTGTGTAATTAACCTGTACACGTACCCCTTGAATCTAAAATAAAATAAAAGTCACAAAAATAAATAAATAAATAAAAAGAAAGAAAGAAAGAAAAAAGAAAAGAAAACACCTAGTTCAGCCCACACTCCTGGTGCTGGCATTCCTTCTGCAGCACCTCTGGGTGAAGCTTGTTGCCTCAAATGGGCACTGGGCTGGTCAATTGTTACAAAGGTTTATATTTATTTATTCTGGAATGATTTGAAATCTGCCTATCAACTCTGTATCTGACTTCGAGCATATCCCAGAATATATCTACTTCATATATTTACAGATAATTGACAGTAACTTTATTTTTTTAACTTGTAAAAAAAGTCCCATTTTCTTCAATGATTTACTTAATTCTTGTCACTCTCTGTTCCCTGCATGAGTTGGGATAGGCTGGGCTTTGCTATGGTAACAAATAACCTGTTACCAATATTACTAGGAAATTATGTTTCCTGTATATAATTGGTGTAATTTTGGTGCATTTTCAAGGGCCAAGACATGCAAGGTGAGGCAAAAGTCACTATGGAGCGAAATATGAGGTCATTTTTTTTTTCTATTTTCTCTGAATTGAAAGGTTTTGCTGAATATTGGTTTTTACCTTACTCCCTAATAATATTGTTAGTTTGCATTTGCATAGTGCTTTGCACTTTTCACATCCGCTGGAGCTTTTGCCTTTGCTGTTTCCTCTGCCTGAAAGGCTGATTCCCTGGACAGCTGCCTGGCTTTCCCTCTCACGATGACTTCTGTTCATTCCTCAGATATCACCTTCTCTGTCAGGCCTTTCTCCAGCACTCCATCTAACCTGGCAAAACAAATAAATGATACTCTTAGAAATAACTTTTACTGAACATTCCCTTTCCTGTCACTAACAGGACATACTCTGTTTATTTCTATACCTTGTTTATTCTCTTTCCCTTTCCAGTTAGAATAATACGTTCCAGGAGGGGAGAGTTTTTGTTTCTTATTCCCCGTTGTATTCTCGGTCTCTGGAACCATGACTGGCACATAGAGGTCTTCCACGTATGTTGAATGTATTTATGTGATTAACTGATGCTGTCGTGGTCAAGTAAGTTGACGAGTGGCAGAAGGGACCCTTTACAGTGGGTTCTTGCTTGTTGCATTTCACTTAGGTAAGTAGACTCAGCTCCTCTGTTTAGCCTGTGGCTGGAATACTGGTACAGGCTCAGATATGGGCATGGAGAACTTTAGATGCACTGTTAACTGTCTTGCCACAGGGATACCTCCATCTTCAATCACTTTTGTTCTTCAGGAGGTGTCTAGGTGTGGATGTTTTGTAAGTTACTTTCCAGAAGGAAAACTTAGTTATCCAAGTTGATGGACAGTAAAATGATACTGCCTCTATAGATAGAGGGGTGCCGGTGTCTGTCTCAAGGATGCCCAGCTGACTAAACATGGTGCACCCAGGGTGGAACTGGAAGCAGAGTGAACCTGGTGAAGATTGTGGAGAAATACAACATGGTGGACACTTTGCCCCACTTGGAAGAATGACTTTTGCTGGCCATTATGGACCCTATTCAGGCTGACACTCTGAGGAACTGCTCTTGCATTACTGGAGTCGTTTAATTGGAGGGTGAGGGAGATGAGAAAAAAGGGTTAAGCACAGAGCAAACGGTGGCACAATGTGTGTTTCCTGGGGTTGCTGAAACAAAGTACCATGCACTGGGCAGTTTAAAACAGCAGGGATTTATTGTTTTATGGTTCTGGAGACTAAGAAGTCTGAGATCAAAGTGTCAGCGGGGCTGGTTACTTCTGTGGGCAGTGAAGAAGAATCTGACCCATGCCTCTCCCTCTTTCCTAGCCTCTGGTTGTTTGCTGGAATCTTTGGGTTCCTTGGCTTCTGCTGCATCATCTCAATCTCTTTCCCTTTCTTCACCTTCACATGATGGTCTCCCTGTGGACTTATCTGTGTTCAGATTTTCCCTTTTCGTAAGGACATGAGTTGTATTGAATCAGGGTACCATCCTACTTCAATATGACCTCATTTTAACCAACTACCTCTCAACAATCCTATTTCCAAGTAAGACCACACACATTTCTGAGGTACTGGGGGTTAGGACTTCCACATATGGATTTTGGGGGGGTCATACTTCAGGCTATAACTTAGAATTCAGATAGTTCATGTCCTTGGGGGTGTTTTAGGTGTGGGTGAAAAGATCCTCAATTTCTTTCAGTTCTCAGGCAAAGCACACTTGATACACTGATTTGTACAATGCAGAATTGTGTTGTCCACAGCATCCTAAAACACGACATGTAGAAATATGTGATTATTTATGCCTCTGAAAACATTTGCATAATAATTCATTCTCAAAGTATGCAATTGTCTTTCTCATTAGTGTGCCACATGGCTGAAGCCTCTTGATCAAGCTCAGATGTCCTTATTATAGGGAGTCCTGCAAGCTTTCCATGTTGTAATTGGCATATTTTAAAGGCTAACTTGAAATTGATGAACAATCTAGTAGGTGGCTCATGTCTGTAATCCCAGCATTTTGGGAGGCAGAGGTAAGAGAATTCCCTGAGCCCAGGGGTTCAAGACCTTGTCTCTACAATTTAAAAAAAAAATTAGCTGGGCATGGTGGTGCACACCTGTAGTTAGCAGGTCAAGGCTGTGGTGGCCATGAGTGTGCCACTGCACTCCAGCCTGGATAAATTGATGAATAACTTTTTTCTCTACTACAACAGTTATTTTTTTTCATATATTTATTCTTCACTTATATACTCAACAAACATTTACTGAATCCCTGCTATTAAGGCAAGACAAATCAGATCCCACTTCCTTGGAGCATCAGGTGAATGGAGCAACACACATATAAACATTTCGGCAAAGTGCTGGATACTGTGGAAAACGTGTGGGCAATATTCAAGAGGAAGAACTGCTTCTGATTGCTCTGAAACATCACTATCCTGAACAAGAGTTTTCATGGGAAGGCATGGGTTCCGCTACGGCCTACGCTGTTTCCTTCCAGGAATTCCAGCAAACCAGAGTGAGGAGTACTAGACACTTACATGAAACTTTTCACGTAAGCCTTTGAGCTCTCCTGGGCGATTTTGATCCAGTGGGCAAGAGGCTCCGCTTTTACACATCTGAACAATTTCTAAATAGAAGATACAACGACAGCTGAGTGAAAATCAAGATTTTTAAACAATTTACATTTAACAGATGGAGGCACAGCACAAGTACCATGAAGCACTGCGAGGCTGGACTCGTTTAGTGCAAAGGTTGGCCCTGTTGGGAGGTAGAATGTCTAGTCTTTACTCATCCTACTCTTTATTGAGGCAGATGACAGAAGGGGTGAGGAACTGCTCACAGGTCAGCCTCTGAGAGGGAAGCCGTGCTCTGCTTAAACAAGTCTTTATTTTTTTTTTTTAAACAAATGCTAATGCCCCCAGGTATGTTCATTTGAAATCATTAGCATCAGTTGATACTTTAATTAGCAGTTAATATTTTAGCAGGAATGAACTAATGGAGTATGGGGAGCACAGTGGGTTGTGAGAGTGGTGGTGATATGGGGAAAGTGTCTTGAGAGAGAGAAGGATAGAGACTAGGGAGGAGGGGGGATCTTTCTCTCTTTTTTTGGGTTCTTTCTTTAAAAAAATTTTATGGGGTGCAATTCAGGGTTAGGTATACCAGTGTTCATTATGCAGGTACCTTGTTGATAAAGTGTGCCCCCCACCTTCCCTGGCAGTTTCCCACTGCCGCCCATCAGGGGTCTTTCTAGAAGATGTGAAAGGGTACTGTTGTTTTTTTTTTTTTAAAAATTCTGCTATTGTGAACAATACTGTGATATACATACGTGTGCAAGTATCTTTTTTATAGAGTGATTTTTTTTTCCCTGAATTTTTTTTTTTAATTGGGGGCAGGACATGGGATGGGAAATTGTCACCTTATGGTATGCCCCCTCCCAGGGAATGTCCATTCTAATCTTTTTGTGTGTGTGTGTTGGAGTCTCACTCTGTCACCCAGACTGAAGTGCAGTGGCCACTTCCGGCCACCGCAGCCTTGACCTGTTGGGCTCTGGCGATCCTTCTGCCTCAGCCTTCCAAGTAGCTGGAACTACAGGCGCGCGCTACCATGCCCGGCTAATTTTTGATTTATTGTAGAGATGAGGTCTCGCCAA